>CAUYRT010025716.1:0-76668 GCA_963574885.1 Lepilemur ruficaudatus | reverse complement strand
AATATTCCAATCTTGTAATCTAAACGACTTCAGCCTCACATGACGTTACCAGGCCAGCAGCCAACCTTGAAAAGACCAAGTCATGAAGTGAGGATATGGCGCCCTCTAGGGAGAAATGCTTGAAAAACCAGGGCCAACTCTCAAGTAAGAGGGTCAAAGATGATCAGGTTTAAGTTGTTAAAATATCTCCATACCAAGTTTTCAACTAAAAAGGAGTATTCGATTTTTAGCTAAGATGTAATACTCTACCTATCAAAAATACATACCAATTACTGAATCAAAATATTAAAAATAGCTTATATTAAAGTCTATAAGACCATAACCTGAGCAGGAAAATTATCTGAAAATTAAAATACTCTCTGAAGAATTTCTAAGTTAGTAAAACTACTTAGAGAAGTTCCTTCTATGAAATTTCAAAAAAAGAAGAGTATAAAATATTCACTACATCTACTTACTTGCTTCAACCAAATAAGAGATTACTTTTACAATTATCCTTCATGTAAAAGATCTGTTTACTCTTCCCTGATATTTCCTGCAAAGCTCATTTCACCCAGGTGGCTCTTGACATAGGTGGGTGAAGGAAATAAGGACAAAGGCAAGCCTTAAGATTAAAAAAGAAAAAGAAAAAAAGACTGGAAAACTATATCAGAGTTTGCTTAAAAAAAGAAAACTCTCCAAAGCAATTAATTTAAACTAGCCACTTAAACAACTTGCCTGCAAATTGCCATTTTGACAAAATAGTATGCTTCAATTCTACCCGTACTTAATGATGTGACCAACTCCCTGAAGCTGGTGTTGATATGATTTCAGAGAGACTGAGAAGGACCTTTATATTGCCCTCCTCCCGCTCAGCTGAGGCATTAGATTCCTTTAACAGGTGTATTAGTTAGCCGTTGCTGAGTAACAAACCACTCCAAACAATCAGTAACTCAGAAAAAAAGCAACCATTTTCTATTGCTAAGGAGCCTGTAGGTTGGCTGAGCAGGTCTTCTGGCACTGGCCGGGGATGGACTCAGCCATCAGCTGCCAGATCTGCCAGGCAGCTCTGAGGGTCTCCAGGGCCTTGGCTAGAGCAGCCAGGAGACTCAGCTCTTCTCCCTAAGTCTCGTCCTCCAGCAGCCAGGCCAGGCAT
The DNA here is from genome assembly GCA_963574885.1 of Lepilemur ruficaudatus. Classification (NCBI taxonomy): domain Eukaryota; kingdom Metazoa; phylum Chordata; class Mammalia; order Primates; family Lepilemuridae; genus Lepilemur; species Lepilemur ruficaudatus. Next base: position 75,536 of record CAUYRT010025716.1, on the reverse strand, counting down.
TTTCTTATGACAAAGGCAGAGGAGCCAAAGAGGAAGCACAATCACTTAAGAACTTGTTAAGCTTCTTGGTGTGTGTTCAGTTTATTACTGTCTCATTGTCCAAAGCAAATCTTAACACCAAGCCCAGACTCAGGGTGGGAGAGCCCCCCCTTCCAAGGACCTGATAGAGGGAAGTGTGAAGAATCTGGGAGCTTAATGCAATCAATCTACCAGACCAGGGGAAAGAAAGAACCTTATATTGTCCAGCGAGGCATGAGACAGACAAAGAAAACACCTCAAAGGTATTGGTCGCTGGTGCATGCCTGACATCCATTTCCTTTGAAGAGGAGAATTTGAGAAAGGGAAGGGACGCTAGGAAAGCAAAAGAAAGCTCAATTCGGGTACTTCATCTTTTGATGGAACGTCAGGCAGTTCATACAATTTTGGGGATTAATACTTGTAAAGAATGAATTAGAGTTGGGAGTATGGATTAAAACTTGATAAGTGAATACAGAAAAGAAAACAGAAGAGTTTTAAGAGAGAGACATTAACTAATGCAGAAGCAGAAACAGAACTTTCATAGTACTAAATCCTGCAAAACTTTTCTTCCAAGGAAGCATGTAGACCGCATTAAATGGGCCAGCCAATAAGTGACACAACATAGCAAGGACACACGGATCCCACGGTCTTCTCTGTTCTAAATCAAACCAAACACGAGTAAAAGGCCTAGTATCTTCTCAGCTGATGAGTCAAATACTTTGAAAGGAAAACATAGTGAAATATTTCAAGGTTTAGAAATCCGTTTGACTGTGACACACTCTGACGCACAGCAGGGCATGTGTTCTCTGACAAAGCAAAAGTAGTGATGGAAAATACTGACATGGTGTCTATCATAGCATGTGTATACAGTCGAAGTCTTTCGCAGCAAGCAAGCCTTGCCAAATGATCAGTTCAAAGATTTCACACCCCTGATGATTATTACAAAAAGAAAAAAAGGAAATGAATGTCACAGTAGTGGCCAGAAAGGACATATGGCTTTATAGGTTAAGTAGAGAAGCCACAGGTATTAAAATACTTAATTGCTCTTGGGAAGAAAAATGAAACAGAAGTACATATTTGCCAAACGAACCTGCTTAGAGGTATTCACACCGGAAGTTCCAGCTTCATAAAGTGACTCCCTTTTATTAGCCAGAGAGAAAAGAGGTTGAAAATCAAATTAGCTTAAAGAACAAACAAAAATCAAACTAACTAAATTCTTAAAGGGTGTTGAATACTGAGATTAGTGCTACCAGCCAACGTGAAGCTAACTAGAGGTCTGCAGTTATGACTTCAGGACATGCATGGCTTTCTTATATAGTAAAATCTTTATGTTTACAGGTTTATGTTACAGGTTTTATTGTGAAAATAAACTTTAAAACTGAAATGCATTCACTTAATCCTGATTTTTTAACAGTAAAGAGAAGACTCTGAACTTTAATAAAGAAACTCAACTAGTCAAGTGCAGACCTGGGTACAGTTGAGTGAAAGGGAGACTTTGGGACATGCAGGGACATTTGGCTCTGGGCAGGGAGGCCACATCAATATCCAAAGTGCTACAGGCATTATAAAAAGGCACCCAAAATGTTAGGCTCTGCAAGAAAGGTTTAGCTGCTCTTAGTTACAGCATGAGCAGAAGCACCCAGAGTTAAAAGGACCTGAGCTGCTGTTTGGAATATGCTCCAACGAAATAGCCCAGTAGGGCAAGCTCAACATAGATATGCAACTGAATGAAATCTAGCTCATGTGCTCCATGGGGGAGAAGGAAACTGTCTTTTAAATTCATTATTTATAGAGGAGAACTAGAAAATGGCTTTGCATGATATTATTACTATCAGTAATAATTCAATATCAGGTATAACATGCTCCCAGATTTCTCAAAATGAGGCCCCACTCCTTCAGAATTTGAAAAACATAAGCAGGTGAAAACGTTCCCTTTGACTACACTAAGGGAACCTTGAGGCCCTGACACCAGGACTTGCCATAAGCTACAGCTGGTGGCTGGAGGCTCTGGGCCTGGGCTTTCACTGCTGTGAACCAGACCATAATGGGCACTAAACAGACATGATCCTTTCACCTGAACCAACGGCTAAAAGTATCCTGAGTTACCTCCTAGTTAAATACGGAGGTTTGGAAAGTATTTGTGGGCATGCGTGGCATGACCATAGTCAGGGAGAATACAGAAATCATCCCAAATATGCTTCTAAGTTCATTTTATTTCAGTAACAACTTCACAATAAATTTTATCTGCTTCCACTTTATTCAAAATAGGAAAAAAGAAGAAAGTTCCCCAATCCTCTAAATCTACTTGCATAATAATTCAGGTTTATACTCAGGTTTCAAAAAACCGTAGTGCCAAGAAAAGTTGGCTTTTCCATCAGAGTGAAAAAGAGATATTAACAGATAGCTCCTTAGAGCTGACAAGGCACTTACAGTTTACCAAGCGTTTATCTCATTTGATGCTCATAACTCTAATAATAATAATGCTTAATAATTATAGACACTGTATAACAGATATAATGCTAAACATTATTTGCTGTTTAAACAAATAAATCTCCACAAAAACCATAGAAAATAGGTGTGATTATTATTCCCATTTGTACAGAAGAGAAAACTGAAGCTCAGGAAGGTCCTGTTGTTTGTCTAAGGTCACACAGGCTAATATTCATAAGCCTTAGTTGCATATCAAAACGTTTAGTTTTACAGTTTCTGTGACTGAACTTTTATTAGATCATCACTTTTCCATGATAGCAGGGTTTTACTGTACTTTTGAAGACTTTTCCAGATTGCATTGTTATTTCCATGTCATCAGGCCAAATTCCTCTTTTCAATGTTGATTTAACTGGGTACTTTTCTTAGCATTCATTTTCCTCTTATGTTCTGGAATTTTAGTCTGCAGACTAATCTTGACTCAGATTAATCAGTCAGTCCTGATTAATACTTTGAGTTAATTCACATCAAGGAGACTGCACAGATCATTTCTTTGTTAAAATCAAACCACATTTCCTATTGCTGCAGATGTATAAAGTATTTAGTACCCTATCGGAAAATAATCATTTACCTATTGGATAACAGGCGTCATCAAAATCCCCTGAATATAAAGGTCCCTGATCACTCAAATGTACATTCTTTAGTGCTTGAATACTTAAATGTGCCTCTATGAAATGGCTCCGTAAGTTTAATGAATCCCCATATACTAATCTGCATTTCTCTTAACTGGTAAAGATCATGAGCAGAAATTTCATGATTCTGTTGGGAATGAAATGATGTAGGTCAGATCACTGCAGCCAAAGTGACATGGAGAGTTGGGATGTGTTCATCACCCAAGCTAGATTCTCAAGTCACCCAGATATTAATAATAACCTCGTCAGTGTTTCTCTGTGCCTCCCTGTGCTGGGTTTGGGGCAACCTAATCTATCTGCATCTTGACGTTACTTAAGAACAGGCATGAGTGAGAGCATCCTACACAAGCTGTGCTTAATGCCAGATTTTGAAAGAGGTATTTACAATTCCCTCTGGTTCTGCTCAGTTCAACCACCGGCTCCCCAAGACCATTGGCAGTGTCACAGAACTGAGAGAGAAAATCCGGAGCAGGCTATGGGGCATGCATGTGTGCATGTATGTGTGTGTGTGTGTGTGTGTGAGAGAGAGAGAGAGAGAGAGAGAGAGAGAGAGAGAACACGTGCAACAGTGACAAAAAGTAGCTAAGTAGCTCAAGAAATATAGAGCTTTCCAAGCTTTTAAGAGCCTTACATATTTCTTTTCTTTCTCTTTCCAATGTACTTTTAGGAAACTGTCACTTAGACAACAGCCACAACTTAAAAATTTAAAACTTAATTCAAAAATTCCCCAGAAGTCTGAATATGAAGGTTATTAAAAAAAAATACAGCTTAAAAACTCATTGGAAACAAAATGCCTATAACTGAATCAAAAATCTCCAAATCAATGTGGATTTTTAAACCCACGTTTTGCCTCTGGGAAGTTTGATGCTACCATCCACTTCCTATGGTTACTAGATATCACAGTGGCCTAAAAAGTTTTCCTATGTATGTTTTAGATACAATGAAAAATTTTGGAAATAATATTTTAGGTGTTTCTGTGTTGAGAAAATGCCTCATTGCTGAAAAATTCGAATTAAGTGGAAGGCAATTTCCTTACAAAAAATAAAAATAGTTTAAATAAAAAACGCTACCATACACTAAGATATGATAGCATTAGCATAATAATTATACTAGAATAATTAGTGTACTCTTTGTTTTGTAATGGGTGAGATTACTCATCTTATACTTATTGTGATTAATTATTGATGTATTTAGATTAATCTCTAAAGTTTTATTTTGAGATGTCTACTAACCATGCCTTTTATTTGTGTCTTTTTGCCCCCTCCATCACATGTTTGGTTGGAATTATAAATTTTAAATGCTTTGCTTTTTTCCTCTGCTGGTTTATTTCAATATTTTATTTCTCCTCTTAGTTTTAATATAGCTAAATTTAGAATTTTTGTCTTCCATATTTTTAATCCCCCAATTTCTCTGAACTTTGTTATGTGTGAATGTAGTACCGTTTTTTGATACATTGGCTCCCTCTTGAACTGGAGCCTATGAGAAGTTTATTCCTTAATTTCAGTGGATATAATTTTCATTTCCCTGATTTCCAATTGGTTCTATAAAAATAAAACTATATGTTCTTTTTTGTTATTCGTGTGATGGACACTAATTCATTGACGATCCTAAAATAAACTCCAATATAAGGGGGCCCAAACCACTTTAATGTGGTTATGGTATAATTGGTGACTGCATGTATCATCTGCCTGTTTTCATCTGAAGGCTGAATAAAAGTCTTATCTACTCTTGGGAAGAGGAGATGGGGTACAGTTTGGAAGTGACTGTTTTAAGATCGTTTCAGATTTTCTGAATTTAGTGTATGTTGCAAAGTTTGTAATAGTGGTCTGTTTCGTAAAAACACTTAGGAATATATTCACCAAATGAAAGCATAAAAATAACATTTTTTTCCCTTGTATGTTTCTGGCAGACAGCCAGATTGTTAGAATAATGCAACTTTGCAGTTTCTGTGCTTGAACTTTTCTTAGATCACCACCTTTCTGTGATGGCAGGATTGTACCACACTTTTAAATTAGACTTTTCCAGATTGCTTTACTGTTTCCATGTACTCAGGACCAAAGTCCTCTTTAGAATGTTGATTTAACTGGGCACTTTTCTTAGCACGCACTTTCCTCATACGTTCTGGGGTTTGGTCTGCAGACTAACCTTGACTCAGAGTATGCGCCACCCCACTTCCCATCAGCCTGGTGGCCCCAACACACAGCGATCAGAGATACCTGAGATCCCGGCCAGTGGGTAGTCAGGCTTCAGCTGAGAAGCTATTTTAAAAATGGGGCTCTTAGGAATGGGACAGGGTGGCAGCTTTGTGCAGCCCTTTTCAAAAGCAGTAGAGCCCCGTTCCAATCAATTTGCTTCTAGATTCACCACCTAGTTCTTGTTTTCAGGGCTCCTCCTGGTTTTGTGTTTCTGTTTCATTTATGATAAACATGAAGATGTTTATCTTGATCACAAGCATTGCATTTTTTTTTCTAATTTTCTTTTAAAGATTTTACTTTACGTTATATTTGGTAGGGATAAGGAAAGGTGGAGGGGAAGCCTCAAAATGTCAATGAAATAATATAAAATGTCACTAACTTTTAAAAAAGTTAGCTAAAATGAGACCATTTTAGCTAGAAGTTCCACTTCCACTCTCTAAGTTTCATTTTCCCCCCCTCACGGAGTTTTTGCTGGGCCTCCACGAGAAAATGTGTGTTAAAATTCTTGGCAAATTATCTATGTGCTGTTTCTGTGAATGTGCTGGTCTATTGTGGCTGCTTCATCTACAGACAGGTAGTTTTAACAGGTCTGGTTAACAGTTTGTCATTAGCATGTAATTTGCTCTTGAAATGTTTTACTATGACTTTTTCTATATCAAATATGTAAGTAAAAATAAAATAGTTGGGTCAAAATTTTGGTGGTTTTTTTTTGTACTTTTGCATCATAGAGAAAACTTAGCTTTTATGTTCAAAATAAGGGTTACTTTTTTAATATTACCATTTGTATTTGTTTAAAAGCTTATGATTAGAAAGGAAAAACTGTGATGTTCTGATCTGAGTAAGAAGGCAAATATCTTATTTCAAAATCTAGGAGGTGATATTATCTAAATGTACATTCTTTCCCAAATAGCACATCTTATTACTTCTATTTTTAAGTGTTCTAAGTTCAAGCCCAAATAAGACTGACTAAAATTAAACCAAGAAAAACTTTAAAAGCCTTTCCTAATCAAATCTATTATTCAATAATTTCATTTTTAGGAAATGACAAGAGTGGAGGGATCATCCCTCCCTGCTCAGGGTCTTCTATGTGCATTTCCGAAGGTCATGCACTACCAGTAAGTCCAACGATCAGCTAAGGATGGAATTAACCATCCGACTTTTATTTCTGAAGGCAGTTTAGCCACAGGAACAAATCCCACTGTTCAAGCAAAGAGTTACATGTTACATGGAAAGAAACAGAAATTAAAGGTGACATTCTGGAGAAAGGCAGAGAGACTGACATAGACCAAGAGAGACTGGTTGGTTGATTGATTGATTGATTGATTGATTCAGCAGTTTGACCCGGTATGCCATTTGGGTAAAACATCTGAGATAATTTTCAGCATGCATACTTCCCCAGCTTGCCCATTTTCTTTTAGATTCTTAAACTGAGTCTCTTAGAAATTTTTTCTGCTTCATCAAAAAAAAAAAAAAAAAGAAAAGAAAAAGAAAAAAAGAAAAGAAACTGTGGCTAACACTGTCTAGCCAAAGAAGCCAAGAACTGGAGATATGCCTACTGTCCAAAAGACAGAAAAAGGAAATGCTGGCCTTGCTAAATATGTTTAAATTGGCTGTCCTTTTAGATCTCCACTAACAAAGTTAGGTCAATCATTGATGAAATTATCTAGAAAATTTAATCAAACAAAACCTTGTGTTGACTAAGTTATCCAAGTAATCCTGGTTTGGGCTATAATTCTATTTATAATTGCATCTGTTCTTCATTATCCCTGCCAACAGAGAACAGAGGCCACCGTCTGGTTGCCAGCCCCCATTCCCTGCCTCTCCAAGCCGGTTACTCCGCTGGAATAAGAGGAATTCATGGTCACTGCGGGGAGGCCCTGGGTGCCCCACGACTCCTGTTTGACTGGACTTTCAATAACGAAAAGTGGGCTTTACGGAACATTATACCAATATGACAATTTGTCTTCTAAATTCAGTATACACACGTTTTAAAATAAAAGTACAGTGCATCAGGAAACATTTTTTATAACCTTTTTATAACTTAAAGTCTTCAGAGTCCTCTATTCTACACTGTCTATCGTATCAACTATGGGTCTAAATGGTTCCTCTCTGTTTCTTCGCAGCTGGAAAGGAAAGATGCTGGCCCAGGGGTTGGTGTGGAGTGAGCTGCCATTCCTTGCAGAGCCGACTTAGGGGGCTGATTGACATGAGCAACGCACATCTCATCCTAACCACTGCCCTCTCCTCAGGACAGAGCACTTAGTTGATTTCACAGAAGGGCAACAAATTGCAGATGAAGGTGGGGAAGTTCTAGGCCTTTCCAAGGTGTCATGTAAATGTGGATACAGCTCTGCTACCAACTAGCAACCATCTTTTTGAAAGGCTGCACATTTTCTAAATCTTTTTGAATTGTTAGGAACACTTTGGCAATTGTGTAAGAGAGAAAAAGGCTTCACGGGCTGGCGCACAGTGGAGACCGATCATCTAACATTCGGTCGTCAGGTTTTCTGTGTGCAGCGCCCCCCACGTATTTTGGGCCCTGCTATTATGTGTGGGATTTTGAATGAGTAAAGGCTGTCACTCTGACCACACGACGTGATCGCTTCCTGAACAGATATGGAGAAATACCACACTCCCCAACTAATATAGGCTCTGGGTTTCCAAGAACTGAGACAGACTCTCATGGTTAACTGAAAAGTAGGCAACTGTGAATTTGGGGATTGGCAACCTCAAAGCTCCAGACAGTGTGGTTTAATTTTTTTTTTTTTTTCCTGGCTAAGATACAAATCCTCAAGCCAACCTCACTTCAGCATCCTGTGCTCCTGCAAGCTTTTCTTTTTTCTACCCATTTCTGATACTCCTGGCATCGACTCCTCTGGCTTCCACTCTGTTCAATGCCTACCATTTTCTCTCAGACACAGGGGACTCCTTATTTCTCTGACACCACATCTTTCATTGTGAAGCAGAGTGTCTATTCCCTGACCACCGGAAGCTCCTTCACAGATACTGCCCTTCGCTGTGGCTTTGGTATCAGCCTAGAATGTGAGGGTGAACAAAAAGATTACAAGTCTTTAATGTTCAGTTCTCATTCTGCAAAGCATGGTCTACTGATTTCATGATTATTTAGCTAAGAATCAGCAGCCAAAATGTGAGTATGAGTTACACCAGTTCCCATGCTTTCTGTCAAGCAATGTGACCAGTTGAGAAAGCTGAGCCAACCAGTGGAACCTCTTAATACAGGGGTGTAAATTGCAAACATATTTACAGTCCATATGCTGTTCTTGAACATTGATTCCTATGAACCTAGCTCAGAGTCAGAGATACAGACTTAACATATACCTTTTGTCTATGTAGACAGAGCACTTACCTCTATGGCTTTTCATAATTTGAAATTGCCAACAGTTTAATGCTTCTTTTATTTCCCATTCTGGAATACTCACATTAGTAATGATTCATAAGTGAATAGTCTTGACATCCATATTAAAGTATACGATGTTTTTAAAAGGGGAGTCATAACGATTGTAATTGTACGTCCTTGACATTTTGTTGAGAACAATACACACATTAGTGTTCATCTGTTGTCAGTATAGTGTATAGAGCAACAGATGAGTCACAGCAAAGACCAAGGTAAAACATGGGGAACACATTGGGGAAGCAGCAGAGAAATAATGGGCTAACCAAGAAGGAAAGAATCTGTGCTCTGCCAAACAACTTGACCCGGCAACACACAATATTTGGAAAGCAACTTTTCCCTATATTACGTTTATTATGATTGTTCTCTAAAAAAATCATACTTTATTACTTCAGAGAACAAAAGAGACACTGATTGCTGAGATGTATTCTGGGGGATTTCTCTCCTCTGAGTAGAGGTAACCATTTTAAGATTCTAAGGGACAATTTGCCAACATAACAGCAATCATGAGATCATGCAATTTTCTAAAAATGTATTGCAGGCAATTCAACATGAGCTGAATGAAACAATGCTTACCGTCATTTAGAACAATCTCCACCTTCAGAAATCTAATTTCTGACATACACTAGAGCACGTCCTCATAATAAGGAAAATGGAATCGGTTTGGATTCCCAAGAATCTTGGGTTTCACACATACACGCACACACACCTCTTGCTCTTGTGTGAGAGCAAATCCGGAAATATGATGGAATGCATATGTGACATAGGATACTGTTTATATTGCTTGGCTTTAGGGACATCTGCAAAGATATAACAAATTAGCATTTGGTTTCAGGAACTATACTTCTGCGGAGAGTTTGGCAGCAATCAAAGTAGTTTGCTAAAGCCAAGGGCACTTGGAGAGCTTTGCCTCATGCAGAACAATCAACGTGAGAGGGACCATCGCTGTCTTCTTCAACAGTGTATCCCTTATGCAAAACCATGTTTCCATGTAAATAGTGGGATAAGTTGAGCCCATGTCCCAAGAATGTTCCAATAAATAATTTGTTCAACTACAAAAGAAGGAAACGAACAAAAAACAGTATATCCTACGTCCATCAGAGAACCTGGTAGGTAATAAGCAGTGATTACACAGTGGGAAAACAATCAATTCATAAATCTTTCATTTTCACCAAAGCAAAGCAGGTACTTCTGCCTCCTCACTCCCATCTATGGTCCTACCCACCCCCGGATGGCCACTTATGATTATTTTCTACTTCAAATCTTCCCTTACTGTTATTTTTCACCTATTTTATCTCTTAAAAACGTGTCATTAAGGAAGTGGGAGAAATATGGGAAAAAGAAAAGTTCAGGGACGAATTTCTCTATGAAAACCCTGCCCCCTCCAGGGCTGGAGCTTTGTTCTATTTTGCGGGGAGCCTTGTACACTGAGTACTGGCAGCAGGTTTCTGTAACAATCACACGCATTAGTGGTTTTCAGCCTTTTTGAATTTGTGCTTTGATTTACTCACTCAGCTGGGACCGAGGGTAGAAGAAAAGAGTAATAGGTTTTTTTCTGTTTTTATTTGCTTGCTTTATGTTCCCCCATCTCTTCTCTAAGACATAGAAATTTGAGTGTTGGTGTTCTTCAGTATTCTTGAGAATATTCCCAGAGACAAACTGTCGTCTCAGTGCAGCGAAGCCGACAGTTCTTTTGGGACACTTGAGGCGGCTTGAAGTTCACTATGTAACACAAAGATGGGATCCAGACACTGAATAATTTAAGCTGCTTTACAAAGTTATAAGTATTCTCACTTCAAATAAGTTATTTATAATGGACTTTTGAAGAAATTGCTTTTCTATTTAGTACGTGACAAAAGAGTACAAATCAAGTTGGATTCTATACTCAATAACATCATATTGCATTTTCCTAATTATGCATTTTCTCATGATGCCCTAAGATGCATAATGTTTTAATGTTCATGCACACACACACGTGCGCACACACACATACAGTATTTTACAATTTGTTGTTTAAGATTGTGAGTTCTGAAGCTTCAATCCTAGCTCTGCCATTTAAAATTGTGTAATCTTCAGCAAGTTACTTAACCCTTCTATGCCTGTGTCTCTTACTGGATCAAATTGATCTACCTGTTCCACTTCTGCAGGGAGCCCTTCCACCTCTTCCTTGAAGGTACAGTTTTGCCAGCCGGAACCCATACAACTGAGTTCCCACAACCAGCTCCAAGTCACAATCCTTATCAGTAACAGCTCTGTGATGGTAAAAATGAGTCTTTCTTCTACATTAAACTCATTCCCACAACCATACGTTTTTCATACAAGTACAGAATTTAACTGTAAAGCTAAACAAAGTCAAAAAGAGTAAAAAACCTTCTAATATAAACACGATATACTACCACCAGAATTTGTCCCCAGAAAAATTCTGAGACTTGGAAATTATTATCTGCCTTTCAGGCCGGGTGTTTGATACACGCCAAATGGAATGTACTGTGTAACTCAGTTGGATTTAAACAAAACAACTTATGTACAAGAAACGCTTGAGGCTAGAATGCTGTGTGGCCCAAACAACATTTTTTGTTCCTAGATTTGGGCAAAAGTTAGAATACTTGGAATTTCCTTAAATGGAGACACCTGCTTGTGTTTATTGTTGTGAGTCTCATTGTGAGAATTTTATATGGGGCACTTAACAAAGTGAGTAATGAAGCCAACAAGCTTGATGACGGAAGGGTACTGTTCCTAATTACCAACATAGTTTTGAGCAAATGCTAATGAATCTTCAAAATGCAACTTAAACAAATGTAACAAACTTCCTCCTACAAGACAACTTTACAAAGAAGACACTGTCACAACTAAGTGACAATAATGGGACACACTGACATGTCCCTCCTGATACGAGGCAGTAAGGACACGACATTGCTTCTGTGACATTCCCACCCCAAACAGCACAGCCTGAATCCAACCACGAGGATGCTTCAGTCTAAAACCAAACTGAAGCTCACTGAACAAGGCAACTGGCTGGTATTTTTCAAAATGTCAAGATCAAGAAAGACTGAGAATCCACTCTAAATTAGACTCAAAGACTCAAGAGACCTGACATCTAAATGCAATGTAATCTGAGGGAAGGGTATATGATATTCTTTGCACTATTGTTACAATTGTCTTGTAAATAGGAATGTTTTACAAAATAAGAAATTTTAAAAAAAAGTAAAAGCAGACAACCATGGAGCACAACACTTTGATTAGTGGTTACCTATAAGGGAGGGAGGAGCTTGGGATGGGGAGAGGCTGACTGAGGTCCGCAAACATTTCAGAAAGAAGAGCTTTACTTTTGTTCTTTAAGAAGCGCATGTTCCATATACATTTTAATATATGAAATATTCCATAATATAAAAATGGAAAGCAAGTATCTGCCATAGGGAGGCAGTACCCAGTGCAACTCAAGCTTCCTGGGCTTTGGTCTAGAAGATCAGGGAATGACAGGTGAGAAGCCTTGTCAGTATGAATGGTGAAGGAGCTTTCTGGGCAGGAGAAAGATCAAACAAAAGGGCTATGGCTTAAAGGCATATGTCGCAAAACAGGTGCTCAAAAGTGGCCCCTTGGCCTTTGACCCAGGTAGCAAGTGGATTTTGGAGTTTGGAACTCTTAGATCCAAGACGTTCAATGGGGCAATTTAATATGTCTCTATATTCCTCCAGAAAACCGGATAATTCATAAAAAAATTAATGTAGAGTTGAATATGACTCACTACAACTAGAAAAAAATTAGAAATGGTATTATAGAAATGTTCGAGAGCTAAAAATTCCTATGAGAAATAATAGGTTGTATACTTCAAAAAAATAAAGAAATCACAGGGCCTAGTATGCAATTTTTCCTCATAATCACATCATTTTATCGAAAGGCAATAATTAAGATAGGTCCTTTTTAAAAGTCCCTGAACCTGTTTCATTTTTTTCAAAAGCATTGGACCTGAATGTCTGTCCCCTTTCCCTTTTTTTTAAAAGACACAGAATGAGTGTAGAAGCCTGGGCTCTTGTTTCCAAAGCTAGGTAATATTTAAAGCATTCAAGTAAGGAAGAGGAAGGTAATGCCATATTCTTTCTCTTTTACTACAATATTTGCAATGCATTCCCCTTTCAGAAATGACATGGAGTGATTAGAACATTTAAAAGAACCATAAATATGCATGTACCTCTGTCCATCCATCTAACCAAGAATCATTTATTAAGCTATTATAAAACTCTAACTGGATGAGGTGAGACAATAACTAAATAATTACAATAAAAATTAATAAATGTATTCAAGAAGTGCTTTGGAAACACAAAAGTGGAGGAGATGAAGTCTGCCTGTAGACTCTGGGCAGGATAAGAGGAGAGGGGGAAAATGAGTAGGGTCTTGAAAGACAAGCAGAAGCCGAACAAGAAGAGAGAAAAGGAAGTGTCTCTGGGCAGCTGGTGGCATAAGAGTACGTGACACACTTAAGACACACCCAGAAGCTTAAGTGGCTGTAGTGTGGAGACGGTTGAGGAAAGATACTACTAGAAAGTGAGGCTGGAAAGAGAAGTTGGAAACAGGTGAGATTTAATGCTTTGAGGGCAGTAGTGAGGAGCAGTAGCAGCATTCAGGCAGGGCTGCATCATGATTTGAGCTGTGCGCTCACAAGGTCTTGCAGGCAGAAGTGTGGAGGGTGGATTGCATTGTAAGGAGATGAGAGACAGGAAGCTGAGTAGTTAGAAGGCTGGAAAGGGACCACAAGGACATTGCAAAACAGAGTCTGGGGAAGAGATCTTGAGCAACTTACCTAGATCACTAAGGTTAGGGAGATGTCTGAGACATTTAGGACGTAGCCTTGCCAATACTTGAAGCATGATCTGATGTGGGGTGGCCGGGGATAGAAAGAATTAAGCATGGTTTCAGTTTGAGATTTACTGGATCAACTGAGATTATAAAACCCAGGAAAAAAGAAAAACAGATTTATGAGGCAATAAAATGTGTTAGATCTGGATCTGGTTGAGTTTGAAGTAACTGAGGGACTTCAGGGTAGAGATGTCAATGGGCAGAGCTCAGAGCCCTGTGAAAACATAAAATCACCACGGGAGGTTTGGTGGGGAAGGCGGGGAGAAGAGGGTCTAAGGCTAGATCCCTGGTAAACCCTGACCTTAAGGGTCCATTTTTAACAAGGTGTTCCATGAACTGAAAATATATTGAACAGTTGATCCACTTTTTGGCGACACAAAATATATAGAGTCTCTGCTTATTGATGAATCAAAGATGCCATTATGAATCAAACTAAATGGTGAATCATGTTAAATGGTGCAGCCTATCTTTCTGAGCAGTGGTCATCAAGTCAACACACACAGCTTGTAGACAGCTCGACTGGCGCAGAGAATACTTGGTCCCGCCCACCATGCTCTGCAGTACATGATGCCAGAGAATATTTGGAGAAGGAAGTTCAGAGCCTCATACATCTGACACTGATCATGGATCAAAGCTATTCTCACCTAAACAAAGTGATGAGGCTTGGTCAGAGACAAGGCCCTAGGCAGATGTTGCCTGAACACGCAGACCAGGCCCCCCTAGTCACCTCTGGTGACAATGTGTTGTCTACTGAGTCACAGTGAGCTCATTCTGAGATGCTCATTCCTAGGCACATGGACACAGTGGCAATACTCTCCTTGGCCAGATGACAATGAACATGCATGTGACAATGAACATGCATGTAGCTTAAAAACTCTTAGGCATGTTATCATTTTATCCTCGCAAGAATTTTGTGTCTACTCATTTTACAAGGATAAATGCTAAGGTTTATTAATCAAAGCCATGCAAGTAAAATGTCAGGTTTAGGAACTGAACTCTTAGTATTTTATAAAAGACTGTCTCCTCCAGTTTGTTTTAGGATCAGGAAGCAGCGATTAGAGGAGGGTTTGCTCCTTTTAGTAATCTTTCTGAGTATTTTTGTGGTAGATGTGCCATAAAGATGTACACACTGTAATCCCCAGAACCTATAAATATGTTCACTTTCAAAGAAAAGGGGACTTTACAAATATGATTAAGATTAAAGATCTGGAAATGGGGAAATTATCCTAGACTATCCACGTGGCTCAATCCAATCACATGGGTCCACCAGTGGGAGGGGAAGGCGGAAGGATGGCTCAGAGAGATGCAGCATGTGACGAACTTGACCATTCACTGCTGGCTTAGAAGATGGAGGAAGGAGGCCATGGCCAAGGACTGTGCCGGCCACTAGAAGATGGCAGTGGACTTTAGTTTATATCTAGCAAGAAAATGGGGAACTTGGCCTCGCAGTCTCAAGGAACTGAATTCTGCCAACTGCCCAAGTAAACACAAAACATATTTTCCCATAGAACCTCCAGGAAGGGACATGGCCCTGCCAACACCTTGATTTTAGTCTGGTGATATCCTTCCTGAATTTCTCACCCACACTTTGGTAGGATAATGCATCTCTGTTTTTTAAGCACTAAATTTGTGGGAATTTGCTATGGAAGCAATAGAAATACATCAACAGTATTTGTAGCACTACAAAGTCACAGCAACTCAGACCCGCTCAAGGTCTGATCACTTCTTAGGGCACTGAGACAGCACACACAGTCATTCAGATCACTAGAGGTGGTGACAAAAGGCATCACATTAGTTTATAAAAGTGGCACAGGCCCAAGGGCACAACTGGGCCCTTCTCTGTGCTCATGAACAAGAGGCACACATTTTCAACTGACTGCCAAATGTAGGTCACAATTTTGGAGACATCTGTACAGAGTTTTAGCAAACAGGTCACTCTCACCTCCTATGTTCAAGAAGGAAACCAGGTGTGTTTGCCCAGCTTAAGTGCCTGTCCTAGTTAAGCTTCTTAAGGGCAGTGCTCTATTGGGTTTAAGGCTCATTCACTTTTAGTGGAGAGTCCCATGGAAATATATTCTAGACTTCCAGTTTATGATACAAAATTATACTTACTATTGCAGATGATGCACTGGGCTGAAGAAGAAAAGGCATCGGGGTTTGAAAAGGGTTTGGGGCCACTGCATTGGCATTGTGGTGTGACTCTGACCATATCATCTAAACCTCCTTGTGACTCAGTTTCATTATCTACTTTAGACCAGGTTTTGCTTCAGGTCTAAATGTTTATGACTGTAAGATATCAGGAAATGTAGCACAATTTCTTTTTTCTTATTCACAATATATATTTCATGTGGAGTTGGTACACATAAACGCTAGCAGAAAGAATTCTCAGGACAGAATTTAGCTTGAATCACTTGACAAACATTAAAAATTTAAATATTCAATATTAGCTCAAAAGTGTGTCAAAGAATGTTTTTGTGAAGAGACAAATGTTTCAAATAAACATACCAAAAGTTGTTACCAGTGGGGTGGTGGGATTGTGGGTGATTACTAGTTTTTTCTTCATTATTTTCTATATTTTGAGTTATTAACTTAAAAACCACAAAAGCTGAGAAAGTACAGATGCAAAATGTGACCTTTACATGAAAATCAGAACTTAAAAAAAAACAGATGCAGAGTCATTGTAATACTCTGAAACAGTGTCGGGAAAGCTCTCTAACCTCAAGGGAGGAGGGAGGTTTTTAAGGACTAAAACAGCATTCACGTCCACTGATAAAATCACACAACTCTGGTGATTTAGTAAGAGTTTTTAAAAAAATATGTACACCACTTTCCATCATGTGACTGGGAATGGACTTCCGTCCAAACCCCGTGGCCCACACTTCCTGAGTTTTAATCAATCATTTTCTGTACCCTGCTCAGAGTTTTTTATCCGTCCCCAGCCTTGTGACTGCAAACAGCATCAGTGAGAATGACAATGACATCGCTGGCCAAACAGTGAGCGCTGTGTGTGCTGCCCAGGCGTCCACAAGGGAAGGAGCTGGTGTTGGATCAACAATAACACCTGCTGGGCGGAATCTTATTTATTCAGGGGCAAAAACTCATGCCAATCAATGTTTTGTTTTTCATCTTGAATTAAATTCCATTTAGTTTACTTCAATTCAATTTATTGCTATTGAGCAGCTATTATATGCTGGTACCTGATCACCAAAGTATTTCCTCTGGAATGTACCTAAGAATTTCTTCAGCAAACCAGGCACTTAGATTCAATTTCCCATGCCTAATGTGTACTCTGTCATCTCCAAGTATGACATTCTTTCTTCCATTTGACAAGCATTTAGTAAGCACCCATCATGTGCCACCTATTTTGCTGCCCTGGAAATATGAAGACAATAACCACAGTCCTGGCCTTGAAGGTCTCTCAGGGTGTCTGAAGTGCAAACCACACCTCTTCCTCCTGCTTCAAAAGAGGCAACAGAGACAAATGTCACTTAAACTGTGGACAGCTCTACCAGAGAACAGACTGGCTACCAGTGAGGTGATGAAAGGTTATTTCCGGTATGTTAGCCTTGCAGTTCTATGCTTTTTTATCCTAACAGATCAGGGCAGTTCTCAAGACACACCGGCTCAGAAGCAGATTTACACTTTGGAGTGAATTAAAGTTACCACCATGCCACCTGTGCATTTAAGGTTGATGGCTAATGGTGGAATAAAACACCCTGTACCCTGCTAGGTAACATGTTGCTGGGAGGACAATCTGAGCGCAGGGTTGAAGGAAGAATCTGCTGTCTTTCAACACCTCTGAGCTCTCACTAGGTCAAGGACAGATCATATTACCTTTCTCAGGTGTGAGAAGGGAGAAGGAGGTGATAGAAGCAGAGACAAAAAACAGAGACAGAGACAGAGATAGAAAAAGAGAGGTTCTTGCTTTTTCAAAGGCTAAGAGGACTGGATCTTGGGGGAGATTTCAAACCAACTGCTCACCTATATTCTAGTCATGTGAGTGCTGAGATAGCCTGGCACAGACCTTAAGCCAGAAGACTGCAGTTACAAAGCTTCAGCATGGGAACCGGAACGCACGCTCAGGGCTTACCCTTCTCTTTAGGGCAAGAAAGAGGGAAATGGGACTGTATGCTTACCTCTGAGACTCGACAGGTTTGGAAGAACCTGGCTTGCTCAACCTTTGCCACCGCAGGCTGAGCCTTTGCCAATTCCCATTCCATTAGCTCCGTCCTGAGGGAGTGTAAACAGCCCTTCCCTTCATTGCATCCTCAAGTAACCACTTTTTATGTTACCATTTTCATCGCTAAAATACCAATTTGGTTGTAGACCACTTGGAACCATTACTCCAGTTGCTAAAATCAGATATCTTTAATGGTGCTATTAAAATGAAAAGCATGTTTTATTTTAATCTTCTATGAAAACCTCTGAAAAAGAGTAAGAACTCCCTAGCTTTTTAGGACTGAAGCATGCTTAAAGGTCTGAGTGTCCAACTCTCTCATTTTAAAGATAAGAAAACTGAAACTCAAAGAAGCTTAAAGACGTGGCCAAGGTTACACTGCCTGGAAACCACTGCTTTCTAATGATAAAAAGATACATTTTTTTTTTTTCAAATTGATTGGACAACAGCCACTTAATGGCTTTTGACTATAAAACATTGAAGTTAATGAATACCTTGACATGATAAAAGCCATATAGGACAGATCCAAAGCTGGTATCAAATTGAATGGGGAAAAACTCTTTCCTCTAAAATCTGGAACAAGACAAGGATATCCACTTTCACCACTAGTATTTAACACAGTCCTGGAAATTGTAGCTAGAGCAATCAGAAAAGAGAAAGAAATAAAGGGCATCCAAATTGGAAAGGAAGAAGTCAAAAATTATCCTTGTTTGCAGATGATATGATCTTGTATCTAGAGAAACCTAAAGACTCCACAAAAAAAACTATTAGAAGTGATAAATTTAGTAAAGTTGCAGTATACAAAATCAACAGTAGCATTTTTATATATCAATAGCAAACAATCTGAAAAAGAAACCAAGAAAGTAATCCCATTTATAGTAGCTACAAATAAAATAAAATACCTATGAATAAACTTAACCAAAGAAGTGAAAGATCTCTACAAGGGAAAGCATAAAACATTGATGAAAGAAGTTGAAGAGGACACAAAAAAATGGAAAGATATTCCATGCTCATGGATTGAAAGAATCAATATTGTTAAAATGTCCATACTACCCAAAGCAATCTACAGATTCAATGCAATCTCCATCAAAATATCAATGACATTATTCTTCACAGAAATGGAAAAAAAAATCCTAAAATTTATATGAAACCACAAAAGACCACAATAGCCAAAGCTATCCTGAACCAAAAGAACAAAACTGGAGAAATCATGTTACCTGACTTGAAATTATACTACAGAACTGTAGTAACCAAAACAACACGGTACTGGCATAAAAACAGGCACATAGAACAATGGAACAGAATAGAGAACCCAGAAATAAATCCACACATCTATAGTGAACTTATCTTCAACAAAGGTGGCAAGAGAATACATCAGGGAAAGGAGAGTCTCTTAAATAAATTGTTCTAAGAAAACTGGATATCCATATGCAGAAGAATAAAACTAGACCTTTATCTCATGCTATATACAAAAATAAAATCACAATGGATTAAAGACTTAAATCTAAGACCTGAAACTACTAAAGAAAACATTGGAGAAATGCTTCAGGACATTGATCTGGTCAATGATTTCTTGAGTAATACCCCCAAAGCACAGGAAACCAAAGCAAAATTGGACAAATGGGATCACATGAAGCTAAAATGCTTCTGCACAGCAGAGGAAACAATCAACAAAGTGAAGCAACAACCCATAGAATGGGAGAAATATTTGTAAACTACCCATTGACAAGGGATTCATACTTAGAATATATAAGGAGCTCCAACAAGTCAAGAGGGAAAAAAAATCAAATAATCCAATTAAAAAATGAGTAAATGATCTGAATAGACATTTCTCAAAAGAAGACATACAAATGGCCAAGAGGTTATGAAAAAGTGCTCAACATCAAAACTACAATGAGATATCATCTCACCCCAGTTAAAATGGCTTTTATCCCAAAACAGGCAATAACAAATGCTGGCAAGGATGTGGAAAAAGGGAAACCTTGTACACTGTTGGTGAGAATGTAATTTAGTGCAAACATTCTGGACAATAGTATGCAGGCTCCTTACAAAATTAAAAATAGAATGACTATATGACCTGGCAATCCAGCTGCTAGGTATATATCCAAAAGAAAGGAAATCAGTATATCCTAAAGATATCTGCAATTCCATGTTTACTGCAGCACTATTCACAGTAGGCAAGATTTAGAATCAGCGTAAGAGTCCATCAACAGATGAATGGATAAATAAATTGTGGTACATTTACACAGTGGAATATTATTCAGCCATAAAAAGAATAAAATTCTGTCATTTGCAACAACATGGATAGCACTGGGGAACATTATGTTAAGTGAAATAAGCCAAGCACAGAAAGACAAAATTTGAATATTCTCATTCATATATGGGAGCTAAATATTACAACAATTGATCTCATGGCGACGGAGAGTAGAATGATGGTTACCAGAGGCTGGCAAGGGTAGCAGGGGTGGGAGGTGTGGATAAAATGGATGGTTAATGAGTGCAAAAATATATTTAGATAGTTAGACAGAATGAACAGGATTTGACAGCACAACAAAGTGACTATAGTCAACAATAAGTTATGGTATACTTTAAAATAATTAAAAGAGTGGAATTGGAATGTTCCTAATGAAATGATAAATGCTTGAGATGATGGATACCCTAATTGCTCTGATTTTATTAATATACACTGTATGCCTATATCAAAACATCACATGTACCCTGCAAATATGTAACCATAATAATTTAAATAAAAAATTTTAAAAATTGGAGTTAATGAATGAAACTTCCCTGATAGCACTCAGAAAGGGTCTGAAAGAATCTTATCTCTGCGTGTTGGCATGCCAATAAATCTATTACTAGCAGTTTACATGTAGGATAAATTTAAAGCTATCTATAGAGATATGTTTTAAAGCAAACTTTAAATACTTTTTTTTCACTTGAAAGTAAAATCTTCTTTGAAATAACTGCCCAATTTTTAAATAAACAAATAACGTAAAAAACAAAAAGTAAATATCTTTAAATATTAGTTCTCCATATTTACATTTTCTTTTTCAAAAAAGTTATGAGCTCCAACATCACTTTCATTTTTGTGAAGGTTACACAGCTGTAGTCAATTTCCATTTCTCATTTTCTAAAGAGCTGTGGCAAAGGAACCTTTAAGAACTAATCAAATAAACACTGGATGTTCAAGAATAATTTAATTATCATATTTCATTGAACAGTAAATTTTGTTAAGTTTTGTGTTTGCTTGCTTGCCAAGTCAAATGTTCATGCCTGTGTTCTTTTTATAGAACGTTGATTTGAAAGACCAAAAGTCACTGGTCATTTTGACAGCCTTAATTAGTCATTTAAATTGGTAATTACTAAAATAATTATATGAATAAAAAGCTCATTGTGCTATTTATAAATGGTGTCATCTTTTCAAATAGACTCCCCTCCAGATCCTATTGTTAAACTCTGCCATTTTGGTATTTAATTTAAATTAAAGAGCCTAGCTTCTTAAATTCTGCATGTCAGAAGAGAAGGTATGCTGAAATCGAATGAGAAAAACTGAGTATTTTCACATTTTACCCGCACAAATTAAAGGAGCTTTTGATGATTTGGGTCCATTAATTCTTCTAATCTCATTGGCAGACATTTCCACTTCAATCCAATTGCAAAATATTAACGTTTTCAAAGGCAAATGTTTTTCTCTATTGCTACTAACTCGGTCACATCCATTACATTTTATTATTTCTACATCATTAAATGTAGGTCAACATGTTGAGTCCAGCAAACACAAGCATTTATTTCCAGACTACTCACACTGCTGTGAAAGATAAGAAGCAAACAAGTCTCACTTCAGTGGGGGGAAAATAACCTCATTTGTAAACATGAACATTAAAATCGAGACTACCAGAGATGCTGTAAGAGATGTCATGTTGCAACCCAAGCACCCTACGCTTACCTTGCAGGAAATGTATTTCTATAGAAGGACAAAAATCAAATGAAGCCCCTTTCAGAGTTTAAGGAGACTTTGCTTGCAAAGGTTAACCCACTCTGTGCCACACCCATCCTTGGGAAATGACTGAGCAAATAGTGTCTAAAGTCGGTGTCACTGCCAATATCTCAGGTTGCTGGGGTATTGTAAATGAAAAATTGTTAAGCAGTGCAAAAGTAGCCACTGCTCTTCTTTTGTTAAGAAATTCTTCCTATGACTAATACTCTGGGGGTTCCTTTTCTCTCATCGATGTCTCTGATGGATGCCAACTGCCTGTTTAACGAGGCCCTCCCTGCCTGGCAGAACTGGTCAGCAGTTATAGAGTAGTCAGGGGAGCAGCTGAGGAGTCCAACTGCCCGTGTGACTCTGGATTCACCATTGACTAGTCATCTGATCTGGCGCAGGTCCCTAATCTCTATGCAGCTCTTTCTCATCTATAAAATATGAATAAAAATCCTTTGCCATAGGGTTGCTCAAGGATTAAAAGAGATTGCACAAGTACAGTAACTGGCCTGCAGGACATGCCCAATGTTTTTCTGTATCATTGTTTTTCCAAAGCTTTACCAAGTTTCTTAAGTGGTCTGTGAAAACCACTGAAGATGACTCAAGGAACGTCATTATCAGATACTGACAATCTGGGCATTTTTAAGTCCTAATTCCAATATAACCTCTCACAAGGGTGCATCCAGCCTACTCTCCTGACCTCTCTTGAATATTCACCTCATTTGCAGTGAGAAGGGAGACTTTCTCCCTTATTTTCATATAGCAAATATAGTATAAAAGTAGCAAAATCCACAGGTTCCCTTCTCTCACTGACACATTTGAAGGCAATATGGTTAGAAGAAAAACAAGAAATTAAATCAATAAAATGATCACTTTAGGTGGTGGTGAGAGCCGTGAAGACAACAAAGCAGAGTAATGGGACAGACAGTATTGAGGCAGGAGAGGTTGGGGTGATACTTCCACTGGGTGAACTAGAATTGCCTTCTTGAGAAGGTGACATTTGAGAACCTGAAGGATGAGGAGGAAAAAGCATGAGAACTCTGGGGCAAAGAAATGGCAGATGCCAAGCACCCGATGATCTTATCCCCTAATTTCACAGATCAGGAAATTGAGGCTCCAAAAAGACAAGTGACTTCACCAAGAGTCACAGAGCCAGCTTTGGAATTCTGGCCTCCAAACCCACAGGCTCTGACACTTCTGATACCAATTCCCATTCACCAGAACCTATTGCCGACTTGCTAAAAATGCATATGGAACTCAACTTGGATAGTCATGGAAAGAGTATCCCAAGATGATGGTTAAGGACAGCATCGAACAGGTCATGTAGCACATTATAGCATATGGGAAAATCAAGGTCTTTAACTCAACGGAATCCCATTATTAGGACATTCAAGTATGAATAGGAGAAATCATTTTTTTCTGGCAATCAATAACTGTGAGACAGAAAAACATCTTCACGATTCTAGTGATTGGATTTTCTGATATAACTGATTATCTGCAAATCCCCAAGGGCTTCAATATGATAGCAATATAGATCTTATTATATAAAGCAACAAGAAATCATCATTGTTGCATGTTGTATTAGTTAATTTGGGCTGCCATGACAACATACCGCAGACTATGTGGCTTAAACAACAGAAATTTATTTCTCACAGTTCTGGAGGCTGGAAGTCTGAGATCAAGGTGCCACGATGGTGGGGTCCCTGCCTTCTTGCTTCATCCTCACATGGTAGAGACAGGGCAATTTCTCTTTCTTCCTCTTCTTTTAAAGCAGCTAATCCCATCATGAGGTAATCCATTACTCTCATGGCCTCATATACCCTTAATTACCTTCCCCAAACCCCACTTTCAAATAGCATCACATTGGGGGTTAAGGCTTCAAACATATGAATTTTGGGAGGACACATTCAGTTCATAGCACACATCATTTATGAGTTGGAGTGACTGTGTTTTACAATCATCTGGTGTGGGGAATAACATTTGCCTCACCTTGAAACACATCTTTAGGGTATGAACTCTTACCCTAAACCCAGGGTGAGAACTTTTGATGATTTAGATTATAATTATTTAATGTATGATATGAAATTTTTTCTTAACCTGACAGCTTAAATTAAATTCACACTACAGTGAGGGTACTAGAGGGAGGAGAAAATATAACACAAATAAGAGATTTCTCTGAAGTCATTCAACAATGAACCAAATCCCATTTTCATTCTTAGGTGGCCTAAACTTTATCTCTGCTTCAAGTGAAACAGTCAAAGAGTTGCAGAATAAACTACAACTAAACTATAAACTAAACTATTGGACCCTCATACAATTGCCTTTATCTGACGAGATACTGCAAACATGTGGCTGAAGAAGTAGGTTATGTTTGTGTTTCTCAAATTTTCAATGTGCTTGCAAATCACTAGAGGATCTTGTTAAAATGCACTATTCATATGTGTGGCGTGAGGCCTAGGATTCTACATTTCTAGCTAGCTCCTCAGTGATGCTAATGCTGTTGGTGCTTGCACCACACTCTGCAAGGTAAGAGTCTAAGACTGCATCACGCTGCCCTTTAAGAAAACCACAGGACAAAGAAATTGTCTTGTCTCTTGACTCTTAGCACAAGGTAAAGCTGAGTATGTCTAGAGAAAATTATTTTCTTTTATCTATGAACCTCTTAAATCTCATGGGTGATGGTGTTTTCCTCTTTGACTTAGTCACTAGGAAGCGCCTTTAGCAAGACTATGGGACTTAACAGTTATGCATTTTATTTACTGATCCTACTCCATTGACCTATACCTGTCTACATTTCACTTTCCTAATATTGCTTTTTTTGGCTAATATTGCTTTTTACCTCCTTACTTACTATATTTTGCTGTTGTTGTTGTCTTACATGCATCTTTGTAAGACACTTAGAATCCCTTCTTCAAATAGGATATAATGTGAAAAAATAACCCCACTGCAACCTAGTTAAACAGAAATGTTACCACCCAACCAGGTTCATTGCCTGCTGCTCAAGAGGAAGCCAATACACTGAGACAGCAGGGATTACAGTAGAGAAAGAGTTTAATATCACAGACACCACCCGAGGAGATGGGAAGAATTTGTCAAATCCACCTCCCTGAGAATTTGGGAGGCAGGGTTTTTAAAGATAGTTTGACAGGCAAAGGGCTAGGGAATTGGGTCTGCTGATTGGTCGGGGATGAACTCATAGGGTTGAGAAGCAGAAATTTTCTTCTTGTGTTGAGTCAGTTCCCATGTCGCAAGACCAGTTGAGTTGGTTCCTTGGTATGGGCCACTGGTCTGGTTGGGTCAGTTAGTCCCTTGGAATGCAAGGTCTGGAAGATGTCTCAAAACCAGCCTTAGGTTTGACAAGGGTGATGTTATCTATGGAAGCAATGAAGAAAGCTAAGAATCTTCATGATTGTCAGCTATGTGAATCCCAAGTGGTAAGAAATTAATAGGGAAGCAAGCTAGGGGAAAATGGCTGGTTATATAATATGTTTTAACTATGCCTATACCTTTGCAGAGTTCAGGCCCCTACCACAGTTCCCACGTTATGGCTTTTTATTGACTTTATAAAGGGCGGTTTCAGAAATACATGCTCCAGGACACACAATGCTTAGGGAAATTTCATACATATGCTGGTGTGGGGTAAGCAACTGAGAACAGAAAGGCAGAGACTCCTAAAGGTGAACTTGAGAAAGATTAACCTCATTCCCTGCCACAATTTGTTTAAGGCTCTGACAGACAGAGGAGATGGGGATGACTGGGTGAGTTCATATTTTAAGGATTTAACAACTGAGATTCCAGTTGCCTTGGGAGTTCCTATTAGCATTAAGGGTACTTGGAATAGCCTCCGCTGTTGCTACTAACCTCAGAGGAACCCTGGAGTGAACACTGACAGGTACTCTGAAACACTAGCGGAAAGAACAAGTTTCCTACTCCTTAGGTAGAGCTCAATCTTAGGTAGATCGGAAGGCAACACCAACCAACGCCAACTCCTCATGTTCACCAATCTGGAGATGCCATTGGAAACAGCTAAGAAAACTATAATAGAAAGTAACCCTCTGCTAGGGATGCAAAAGAGGTCCCATGGCAGTTACTTAACTTAGAGCAAGATATTTAATTAACCCTGTGCATCTCAATGACCCCCTCTGTATTTTGCAACAATAATAACTTCCTCATAGGATTGCTTTGAGAATTAAATAAGACACTTCACACTGTGCCAGGCACTCTGAACCTTCTCAACAAATGGTTTAACATAATACATTTATTACTGCTCTCTTTTTCTATGCCAGGCCTTAGAGAATCTGGGTGTAGAGAAAAAGACAGCAAAAAACCCTACATGTTGACTCATTGCTTCATTTTATTGATACTTCTAGAAGTTTCCTAGAACCCACTGTTATTACCATTTGTTTTCAAAATTATTTCATCAAAACCCTTGAGAAATCAAAAACATTAGCTGACACAATCAATAACATTTAAATTTGATCTTGTAAACTAAGTTTGTGTTCTTCGCCAGGCAAAGAGGTCAAGGGACTTTCCTCACACGCAAACATAAATGTGTGATTTCTGCTAAACCATAAACACTCTTGTCATAAAGAGCCCTGTCAAAAAAGAGAGAGAGAGAGAGAGAGAGAGAAAACAATAAAAACCCCTGTGCTGTGAGTGCCAAAGAAACAGGCCTTTACTTTGCATATTGCTTTTAACTCTGGACCCCAGTGGTGAAACAAGTGCTTCACTTTGATTCAGTATGACTTCTGCATCTAGCATTTGACTTTTTGGGAGATTCCGGCACCCTCCATTCAATTTTTAAAAACTCCTCCTACTCTGAACTATTTAAATGCCACAAAGTTCAGAGGGGAGGAAATTCTTCCTTCTAGGAATTCCTCACGCTCATGTAAACAGGTTCACATATTCATCATTTCTTGTCAATTCAAGCTCTTTGGTAGGTCAAAGGTTCTGCTTCTTATTCAAAGCTCTCTAAAATACCAAAAGTGTTATGGAGAACAGAAGAGTTAAGAAACATCAAAGCAAGGAAATGGAATTTACTGAAATAAATACTTTCCTCTCTTCACCCCTTACCCTTTCTGGGGGCAGGGAGGGACGTGGTGAGGGAGAAAACATACTGGTTAAATATAATCACTTCTGGAAGGATGTTTTCTCTTTAAAAGAAATAAATAACAAAATTAGATATAATTGAAAAATGAGTGGCAGAGGAGTTTCTGGGTGACAATATAGTGTATATCACAAGTGCAATACAGAGAGCATCTAAATAAAGTGGTATGCTCCAGTCTAGGAAATAGATCAAAGGCTTTAGGCAAAAATTGACCAAATGAAAATCTGATCTCTAGTGAACTTCCACCAGCCTTTGTACTGCCTTTCCATCATCTGACCCTAAGCAGCTCTCACCCTTCCAGCTTACCCAAAGTCTTCTATTGCTCTGACCCACCTAACAACATTCCATACATAAAACTCCATTTCACTCAAAGTAACTGATCTGATGTGGTATTTGCAGAAAGTTAATCTATACTTTTTTAAAAACCTATTTTTCTTTTGAAATGTTAAGAAATATGATATATATGCAGAAAAGTACACAAATCCTAAATTTTCAGTTTAATGAATTGTAGAAAGATATCTATAATAAATGAATTAATTCATATTAGAGTACAGATATACTTCATCCGTTTTAAAAGATAAGCTTCTTTAAAAAAATTCTTATTAGAGGCATCACAACTTTGAGGCTAACGTGCTATGCATATTCTAGCAAAGTAATAAAACACTCCAGACCTGACATGAGAAGAACTCTTTCTTATCATTTTAGAGCTGAGATTAGATCCCAGAGAAACTTGCTTTCTGAAACAACTGGGAATGAGATTTCAGAAAATTATTTAAACTTGACTTGATCCTGCGAATTGGTCTTTACATGAGTTGTCATTCATTTATTTTCTATCGGGAAATTTTAGGACAACTAAGGAGCAAATATTTCTTGTTTTGAAATGTATGGCTTTTGTTCATAATTGTCCTTGGGAAGGATGAGGTGGGTCCTGTCTAGGAGTTTGCATGCACGTAAGCCTACTGCAGTGACTTAGGTTACAACTGAAATCAAATTTGCTTTGGCGTACACCTCCACTGTTCTCAACGTCTGCCCTAAAATGTGTCTCCCCTGGTCATTGCCCTTACTCAGCATCTCCTTGATCTCTGCTCTCTGTAATCCAACACATTTTGAAGCCTTCCTGTCGTGTGTGCGTGTGTGTATGTGAATACGTATTCCATTCTCTAGGTCCAAAGCTACCTTGTTAACCTGGCAACCTTACTGGATAGAGTAGAGTTCAAACCCTACAACTATCTCTCTGTAGCATTCTGGAGGATTTGGGTCCCCCAAAAAGGGATTTCAGAAAGAGGACCATATCAATCTAGTAAGGAGATAGTTTTTCTCAGCAGGACTTTCTGGTATCTCTGAAATACCTTTCAATAGACGATAGCTTGCTCCAATGCACACACGCAGTTCTAGCCTGTATTGAAGTGGACTACCATAATCTTTTTACCCTTACCCTATTTTTTTTTATAGACCTTGACCACCAGGCTTTGAGAACTTGAAGCAACAGATATAAAGAGACCTAAAGGATTGGATCAATGTAAGCTAAGATTAGTCTCCTCAACATAGTCCAATTACAACGTTTTAGGTTCAAAAGGGATTCTGCCCCACAGAATCCCACCGAGTTTGGATGCCAACTCGAACACATCATCTTCCTGTTTCCCTTCAAGAGCTAACTGACAGAATGGAATGCAAAGCACATGTCTTCCTGCAGCCAAAATCACTGCCAAAGCTGCCTGACTAGATGTGTAAGATCCCATGAAATGTCTTGGCAAAAGCTAGTTTCGGAGTGTTGGCCAAGGTGCTGAAGTGAAGCAAGGGGAGGCAGGAACACCTTTGCCAGTGGATCTCCCCTCCCCCACCTCTTTTTAAGACATTGAGCTTATTCATTTTGACAAGATACACTAGGATTTCAAATCTGACATCATTTTGTAGAAAACAATGTGCATGTGCGTGTGTGTGTGTGTGTGTGTGTAAAGGGGTAGCTGGGATATCTATTCTTTATATAAATTCCAGAGCTACAAAAATTCTAGGAGAACCTACTTAATGAAACACAAATTTAAAACAACATTTTAAGCTGCTTATTCCAATTGAATGCTGCATTTCTCTATTAGATCCTTATTGAGAGTCAGTCAAATGAATCAATTGCAAAATAAAGTTATTGCAAAGCGAATGGTAGAAAATGAGCAAGCCACAATCCTGGATGATCATTCAAAAGTAAAAAGTATTTTCTATTCACATCTGAAGACTTTCTTATTATCTCTACTTTTACTTGAATTGAATCTTTTTTTTTTTTTAAATGTTCTTTTTGCCAGTTCGTCCTTCCTGCCCTGAAAATGTGCAGCTGATATGAGAAGCACGGGCTGGCCCGGGCACAGTGTGAGCCAACAGTTGAGTCCCCTCCGGGTACCTCTAGACTGCAGCCAGCGGTAAGTGAAAGAGAAGGCACCCTGACCACCAATTCCTGTCACACCCCCGCCCCCTTGGGCAGCGCCACTTCTTCCCTCTGCCAGGCAATTTGCTTCCGTCCTGTTCAACTTTCCGACCTCTGGCTTCAGAGAATAGTCCTGGCTGTGGGAACTGGCTCGGGGCAGCGTTTGGCTCCCTCCTCACTGGTGACTGGCAAGAGTAACACTTTCTCTGACATTCTTAAAAAGAGCTGTTTAATTCCTAATGATATTTACTGGCAAAAAAAAAAAAAAAAAATGAAACGCACAACGCGGATTCCGGTCCAGCAAAGGCAAGCCAAGAGCTGGGCCGCAGAGCCCGGGTCTTGCTGTGAGGCTGTTGTTCCCACTCGCTTCCCCTTCCCATTGGAGTTAATTATTTTTTCCCTCTTGCCACTTCTACCCTGCAGTGCGACACCCACTGGAACTTACATACATCTGGAGAGGTATGAATACGCTCTGGGCATACGGCTGGCACCTGCCCCAGGGACTTCCCGCGGAAATCACCCAGCACTTCGAAGGCGTTTCAATAAGGAAGTAACCAGTAAAGCGGTACCGGCGGGAGAACCCCGCGAAACATCTTAGAAAAATACCAGAAACCGCCAGATACTTAATGACCCACATCTCCTCCAGCCGCTCCTCCAGCCCTTTCTTAGGGGGTATAAAGTGGTTTGTGGGTTTTCATCCAGTGGCGGAGGGCTGTGCGAAGTACATTTGTTTCCGCGGCAGTTAAGGCGGGTGGAGGGTCCCAGCTCTACTAGGGCGAGGACCGTGGATCGCATCCCTTTCACTCTGCGCCCTGCTCGCGAATGACGGGGGCGAGCAGTGGACCAGCGGGGTCCGTTCTCTAGATCCCGCATTACCCAGCGCCAACGTGACTGGCGGCTGCATTCCCGTCCCCTCCCACCTCCCAAAGGCCGGGCACGTCCTCTCCCACGCTGCGCCTCTGCTGCCCGCACCGCTGCTCGTCTAAGGGTCCCGCGTCCCCAAATGCGCCCCGGGTCCTCAGCGTCGGTGGCGCTGCCTAGCGGAGGTGGCACCAGGGGCGCCCGCAGAGGCGGCGCGGGAGGGAGTGCGGGGGAGAGGACCGGCGAGCTGCAGGGGCAGGGGCGCGCCGGGATTCCGGGGAGGCCGGTCCTGGGCCCCCTGGACGCCCCGGGCGCGCGGGGAGGCGCAGACGACGCGCCGCACTCACCCGCTGCTGTTGCCGGCTGCTGACGGCCACCGCGGCGGCGGACGCGGCGCTGTGCCGGAGCTCGGCCGCCTGTCCGGGTCTCAGCAGGCTCCGGGTGAACCTGCGGGTCCGCTCGCTGGCCATCGCCGGCCGCGCCGAGAGCGCCGCGGGCCCGGAGCGCGCGTCCCGCCGGTCTTCCCCGCGCCAACCTTCTCTACCCACCCGCCGTTCAGGAAGCGGAACTCGGAGCCTTTCCCCCCCTCTTCCTCGCTCAACTCTCAAGAGGCGGGTTTTTCTCTCTTGCACCCCCGCTCTTCCCACCCCTTCCCCTCCGCTGAAGCTTCACGACGACTTTCCAAACGTTGCGCTCCCGCGGACGCGCGTGGCCAACTCGGCGGGCGGCCGCGGCCCGGCAGCGGCGCATCTGCAGCGGGAGCCGCGGGACGCGCGTGGGTCGGCTCCGGCCTGCGCCACCCACCCGCGCTCAGCTGGCCGGCCCGGGCTGTCCCCGCCGCCCCGGGAAACTGCAGGCAGCGGGGGAGGGCGCGGGGGGCCGCCGCGGGGCTCCGGGCGGGGCCTGCCCAAGGCGGTCATCCCCGCTTGGAGGCTGCTCGAAGAGTGGGAGCACCGGGTGCGCTTGCCCTTAGACCCCCACTTTCTGGCGAGTCTGGCGAGTGGGTGCGGGCGGAGCTCTGGTCGTCCTTCCACCGGTGGGAAGGGGTCAAAGGCTTATCAAGTGTCTGGTGGCTGGGATCGCCGCAGCATCGCCCAAGCCAGTGTTTGGAAGTCTTTGCCCGAAGTCCTTACTCAGGGCCTTGGAGTAAGTTTCCACATTCATTCACAGGTTCAAGCAGTATTCATTAAGCGCCTACTGTATGCCAGCTGGCACTGCTTTGGAAACTGGGGATAAGGAGGGGAACTTACCAGTTCTACCTTAGGGGTATGTGGGGCTGATACATTTTTTGGGGGTGGGAGTAGAAGGCAGCAGATAACCAAGTGAACAAATAAACAAATACAGGTGAACAAGACAGTTCCCCAGATAACAATATGAGCTAAAAACCAATAAATTAGGGCAATGTGGGGTAGGAGACTTTGGGTGGCATTAGGGTGAGTAGGCAAGAACCGACCTGCAGGGCTCCTAGGTAGGAAGGACAGGGCCGGGGTGGGCTTCACAGTTGTGTCGCTTCTCTGTTCCTACTCTTGCCGCACCGCCATGTGGCCTGCACTTGGTCTCGAGGTATCTGATTAAAGGCTTCCAAGAACTCTCATCCTGAGTTGCTCCCAGGGTGGTTCTCCTACTTAATGCGGGGCTGAGTGTGTGGGAAAGCAGACCTGGCCCCTGGGATACCAGTCTGGAGAGATCTGGGACAGCCTCTCTAAGTATTCTGGATTTTTCTTAGCAGCTTTTTTATGGATCCATGACCCTGACATTTTCTAAAGCCAATAATGTATGGTTTTAACACAAGGTCACATTTGGGTATAAAAATCCTTAACCAGCTTTTAAATGCACTTAAGTCAGCTCTCTGCTATCTGGGATTCAATTAGCCAGAGATGCTGATTGGGGATATTTCTGCACATTCTAGAAATCATGATGGGCAGAGGCTCTGGAAGATTTAGGAAGTGCCATTTGAAACATCGTCTGGTTCCAAGACACCCTGCATAATGAAGAGCTGTATGCTGTGTTGTATGCTTTCATATTGGTACTCAGTATGGGAACACAGTCACTTTAAGGGTAAGCAAAGTAGGTGGTTGCCCCTGTGGTGGCATATGAAGATCTCTGTAGGAACGATGCCCTCCAACCATACCCTCTCACAGGTGTGTCCTGTGTTGATGCCTTTAAATGCATATTCTCTTGATATATTAAGCACTTTTGAATGAATTTGAAGAAGACCTACTCTTTGTCTCTGGTTTCAGAACACTGCCTGGCACATAGTGGGCACTCAGTAAATACCAGTGTATGCATGACTTTCCCAAGGGCTGAGATGGGCTTGTGCAGTCAGAGAGCCGATGTGCCTGAGACAGGGAAAGACAGAAAGGAGAAGAGAAGGGTGTGCTGTAGTAATCACAAATACATCAGAATGTGTCCTGGGTATGGCAACCCACTAATAAAGATATGCTGAAAAACCCACACAACCCATTCTCCAACCTGTCAAGAAGCAGAAAATCACTAGTTCTTTTATTACTTCCACTTGTATTTTTTTTCCAGCTTCAGGAGGGCACACAGAACACTAGCATGAGAGGATTTGATGAACGTCTATCAACATTCTATTTGCCCTACCCATGTCCTGTATGATGTCAATTCCATGGGTCACTCTGAGAAGAAAGGCAGACATAGGTGTTGACAGTAGACCTCTCATACCTGGGGAATGGCAATAATGGTGCCCCCACTAGGACTCTGCTCAGCCATTGACATTCATGGGGATTTTAGTTAAGTTTCCTTCTGGGTGCCAGAGAGAGAGAGAGAGCTGAGAATGCACCCCTGCCCCTGTCCTAGCAGCACAGACACATCCATTCTTTGCTGCAGAAATGTGACTTCAGGTCTGCTGATCTGGGAATCTCTGACTCTCTGTTGGTCACCCATCTCTCAGGTCCCTGGAGAGACTTGGCTAAGATACTTTGTAAAGGAAAATCTATGAAAATGTCATGAAGTACTTTAAGTTTCTTGGCTCATGTTTCTGCTTGGACTTCATCTTGCCCCCATCTTTTTAAAATCATCTCACTCTACCACATTCTGAATTCTACACTGGGGCCTTTCCATTTTAAGAGATAACATTACAGAAACATATCCATCCTGGTTGCCATTTCTCAGAGAACAACCAGTTAATACCACAAATGACTCTTCAGGGGCTTCTATTATAATATTGTAGAATAGTGGTTACAGTACACGCTCTGGAGTCCAACTACATTTGCTCAAATCCCAACTTTACTTCTTCTTTAAACAAGTTACTTAATCTCTGTAAGCCTCAGTGTCCTAATCTGAAAAATTGGGATAATAATAGTTAGGTGTATAGCTGGGCTGCTGGGGGAGTCATGTAAGTTAGTGTAAATTTCTTAAAAGTGCTTACCACATAGACTTCAATGAACATTATTATTATTACACCTGAAGATAACTTAGGAATTTTAAAAATCTATTATGGCTTTTAATATATTTGATTCTCATATGAGGATGAAACTTTGTGTTGAGCAGAATGGATACACATTATTTTACAGCCAAGACTGGGGACACCATAAGAGTTGTGGAGACAATGTCTCAACCCAAATCACTGACTCTTGAATTTCATGAGTAATAATAGCAATAACAATATAATCCTTGTATTATAATATATTAATCCATTATTATGTAATACTATTTAATAACTTAGTGTGTTACAGCTTGGAACACAGTTTTATACATACTATTTCACTTCAATTTTAAGATTAATATTTATAAAATGGGGCTGTTTAGCCTACTTATCCCATGTCTCACTGTCTAAAATTCTAGATGGACTATTCAGGAAGCTTCCAAAGTCCACAAATAGGCATTTTATTTTTTATACCTTTTTTAAAAAAACTTAACTGAAAATTTCAAACATATGCAAAAATAGAATTTTATAATGAACCCCCATGTACCCATTACTCAGTTCCAATAATTATAAATTTATGACCATACTTGTTTATATTGTCACCAACTGCCCCATATCCAGTATTTTTTAAACAAATTTCCAAATAGGCATTTTAGAAATATGGTAGCAATCTTTGCCGAATCACCGCAAATCAAGCTTGCGCTGCTGTTCTGTATTTTCTAGTATATGGAATGCATAAACTGCTATAAAGTTTTATCAAGTTCTAATTCTTTTCTTCATTTGAGTTGGCATGGGCCAAGCCATTTAATCAGGAGGAATAACCCCGTTCAACCAACATTTATGGAATATCAGCTACGGGCAGGATCTCACACTATGCCAGGAAGGTACAGAGCTAAGCAAATTATTTCTGCCTCCAAAAAGCTCAATTTCAGATAGAGGAACTGACTTATAAAATAGTATTGGTGGTTGTGGGTGAAGGGTTCGGAGTGGGGGTAAGATTTTGGAGATGGAGTCTTTCAGGACCCATGTTAACATTTTATATTCTTTTATAAAATCTTATAAAATTGATTTTTCATAAGAAAAAAGTATAAAGCTTGTCTTATTCAGCAATAAGTAAATGAAGTATCAGAACTTTAAGCCAAATGTAGGAAAATCACTTTGCCATGGCATTTCTTGGTTCAAATACCAAGAAAAAAATAAAACAATTGAATTTACATTCAGTGGCCTTTTGGCTACATACTGTTTCATAAGAGATGTTTTTCTTCATCTTGCCAAGGGAATGTTAAAGAGTGACAAGAAAAATATAGTTTGAAAGCGGCGGAATTGATGGGGATCCATTAATTCCTGCCAGAGCTAGAGCCATTTGATAAAGCTGAGTGTCTCCATGTTGTTTATGGGAAGAGGTATTAAATGTGATATGCATTTGTTACTGTGTTAGAAGACAGAGCACTCCTCGGAAGAAAATTACTTACGGTAATATGATTTGAATGTGAAACTCTGCCAGGCTGTATATTTTGCCAATACACATGGGGTGCAGCATTCCATCACTGTTAGTCTACGGGAATCCTTGAGGCATAGCTCAAATAGAGGTGCATGGTTGAGACAAAAGAGTATTTTTGATTGGAAACCAGTCTCAGTGTTCTTTATCCTGTTTTGGCTTTAATTTGTAGTATAGCCTTAGGGAATTAATGTGCCAGGATCTTTTATTCTCCATCTATAAAAGTTACTCAGAGGCAGATTTTTGGCTTCATATGAGGAAGAAGGAAATGGTTAGTAAATACAGGATGGGAACTTTTTTGTTTCCTATATGCATAATTAGACCCTCCTACTTTACTTTTCTAGGCATTTTAATGCTCACTTCTTTTCTACTGTGTTGATTACTCTAGGCATCCACTCTTCTCACAGAAAAACACCTTGTTATATTAAAAAAGTTACATGATAGAAACTATTTATTTTGTTTCTTAAAGAGAGCAACATAGAAACAAATATGTTTTCTAGTATTTCATTGAGAATTTTGCATCTATACACGTAAGTGAGATTAGTACTTTTTCTTTTTGGAACTAACTTCATTACGTTTTACCAGGAAGATTTTTCTGGCTTCCTAAATTGGATTGGAGAGCTTTCTGCCTGTTTCCACGGTCTGTAATGATTTAAATAACATTGGGATTATTTGTTCTCCAAAGATTGGATAGAATCCAGCTGTGGAACCATCTGGTCCTGGTACATTTTTTAAGGGGAGATCTATAATCACTTTCAAATCCCTGCTGCGGTGATTGGTCTATTCAAGATTTCCGTATCTTCTTTAATTTCTTAATAATTCATATTGTACTAAGAATATCACCCATTCTTCTAGGTTTTTGAAACATTTGCCTTAGAATTGTCTGTAACATTCAACTGCAGGTTCCCTCTACTGTGTATTTTTTAAAAATTTATTATAAAGATTTTAAACATGCCTAAAAAGTATCAAAAAGAATACAATGAACACCCATAAATTCTCCGGCTATGTTTAATTATTTTAAGTTTGAGAAATTATGACCTTTCATCTCTAAATAGTTCAGCATTTATCTCCAAAAACTGAGAATATTATCCTACGTAACTGCAATATCATTTAACACACTGAATTCAACAATTCCTTAATAACTTTTATCACCCGGTTCATATTCATATTTCTCCAATTGTTCCCCAAATGCCTTTTCGTTATAGTTGATTTGATCAATTCAGAATTTAATCATGGAAGACACATTGATTTGGTTGTCATGTCTCTTAAGACGTTAATTGGCCGTTCCCCTCCCCTTTCTGATAATGACATTGACTTATTGAAAAGACCAAGGCAGTTGCTCCAAGTTTGTTACCTCTTGCTGACATTTAATTTGTTGCTTTTTATCTAAAGGCTTTTAAAATCTTTCCTCAATTAGTGACTAAATCATTTTTCATATTCTTAATCTTGATTTTTTTTTATTACCTCCCATTTTTTCTTAATTGAGCTCTCAAGAGAGATTATCTACTATAGTAGTCTCTTCACAGAACTGGCATTGGTTTTATTAGTTTGACTATGTTTCATTTTTTTTTTATTTTTAAGCTATTCTCTTATGAGAGGAATCCTAGATGTTATAGAAAGAAAGATAGTAATATTTATTTAAAAACTTAAATCTTCATTATGACAAAAGAAATAATTAAAAAGCCAATAGATAAATAATATAATTTGGGTAAATATTTGTAATAAAGATAAATAAGAAAGGCCAATATCTCTAATTTACAAAGATCTCTTACCAACTGACAAGAAAAAACACCCAAAGTGGGCAAATTCCTAAAAGATAAACTAAAATACAAAAACAAACATAAAAAAAGGAAGAAAAAACCCAGAAAATCTCAAAACTCACTCATTTTTTTTGCCCATTTTAAATTGTGTTGTCAGTTTTTCTCTGATTGATTTTTAAGTCTAATTTGTATATTTTGGAAATGAGTCCTTGATCAAGTATATATGTATACAGAATTCATTGTTTTTAATATTGTATGTGGCTAATTAATTAGCAATCATAGCATCATTTGCTGCTTTCTTTATATAGTTAAGAGAATGTTATGGCAAATATATACTTAACAGATATCACATGATTATTTTCCAAAAGATACAGAAGATGTATTTTTTCTAATAGGTAGCCTCAGAAAAAATACTAATGCTTCTAAAGTTTTAGATAAATACTATAAAGTTTATGAACCTTATGAAGTTTTTCAAAGCATTAATTCCATACCCTGACTAGGTGGGCATAAGACAGTTGAAGAAAACATGTTTTGGGGATGTTTGTATAAATTTATAATGGTATAAAGAAACTTTTATTTCCAGAAGATGTTTCTTTTAAAAAACATATCTTAGCTGTCACAGGCCCTTTTCAGGCATGTGGTTTTTGTGTGTACTTCTATCTGTGCTAACCCACTTCCTGTGCATGCACTCTGCTTACCTCTGCTCTTGCTGCGGTAAAAAGAAGTGAAAGAGATGTATTATAGTGTTGCCCTGAGCTCAGTTTTTGAAAGGGTAGAAGGCAGAGGAAAGAAGCAATGCAAACTGTGCATGCATTTCTGAAACCCAAAGCAAAAATGGCAGGTTTACTGATCTTGAGGACATCTATTCAAATAAAAGCCAGTGGGTTCTTGTTATTCCCTACCCGATCATTAAAATTTATTAATACAACTAGATTAGAGTTTTTCATAGCTTAATCTTCTAGCAGTTTCTCATGAGAAGGCTTTAAAATGCATTTCTGTTCTGAGCTAATCATGAATATTGTCACCTTTCTCCTGGTTTATTTACTTGAGGGACAAAAAGAAGTAAAATAGCTATTTTTATAGAAATCTTAAAAGCAGTAGAGTTATTATGATGAAACTATTCCAAAAAATCCTAATAATGTCAAAGTACTTCTTGTAGTTTTTTAAAGGATGCTATTATTATCATCACATGCACATAGCTCCAAGCTCACATTAACAAGAGGCCTTTCTAACACTCTGCCACGTAGTTTGTCTGCTGTTAAAGAAAGGCTTGGATTGAAGCTCCTTAAAAGTGCATGAATTAAATGTGGCATATGTATACCATGGAGTTCTACTCAGCCACAAAAAACAATGGTGATCTAGCACCTCTTGTATTATCCTGGATAAAGCTGGAGCCCATTCTACTAAGTGAAGTATGGTAAGAATGGAAAAACAAGCACCACATGGTATCACCATCAAATTGGTATTAACTGATCAACACTTAAGTTCACATATAGTAATAACATTCATCGAGTGTCAGGCAGATGGGAGGGGGGAGGAGGGGATGGATATATACACACCTAACGGGTGTGGTGTGTACCGTCTGGGGGACGGACACACTTGAATCTCTGACTCGGGTGGGGCAAAGCCAATATACATAACCCAAACATTTGTATCCCTGTAATATGCCGGAATTTAAAAAATTAAAAAATAAGTATTAAAATAAACACAGATATAAACGGGGAAAAAAACCTATGACAAAACAGAATGCAATCAAGGAATTTCAGAATTTCTTGACTTTCTCATTGTGCTGTGAGATCTCTCTCTCTCATGGCTTGTGTTGTTTCTCTGCCATTAGGATGAAGCACACCTACAAGATCTAGAAAATAGCCTCATAATAACAAATCTAAGAGTTATTGGCCTTAATGAGGAGCTAGAGAGATTGGGATAGAAAGTTTATTCAAAGAAATAGTAACAGAGAATGTTCCAAGCTTGGAAAAACTTATCAATATTCAGGTACAAGATGGTCCTAGAATAGCAAGTAGACTTAACCCAAACAAGGCTAACCGAAGGCATTTCATAATCAAGCTCTCAAAGGGCATAGATAAAGAAAAGGTCCTAAGAGAAGGAAGAAATAAGAAAAAATAATATATAAAGGTGCTTCAATACTTGTAGCAGTAGACTTATCAGTGGAAACCTTACAGGCCAGGAGAGAGTGACATGACATATTCAAAGTGCCAAAGGAAAAAACCGTTAATCCCAGAGTATTATATCCTACAAAAATATCCTTCAAACATGAAGGAAAGATAGACTTTCCTAGAAAAACAAAAGCTGAATGATTTCGTTAACACCAGACCTGTCTCACAAGAAATGCTAAAAGGAGTTCTTCAATCTGAAAGTAGAAGATGTTAATGAATAATAATAAATCATCTGAATGTATACAACTCACTGGTAACAGTGAGAATACAAATGCAGAATAGTCCATTGCTGTAATTGCAGTGTATAAACCACTTACATCTTAAGTAAGAAGACTAAAAGACAAACCTGTCAAAAATAACAACGTTTTGAGAGATCAATAGTATAAAAGATATGGATGGAGGCAACAAAAAGTTAAAAAGCTAAAAAGTGGCAGGGGGTGGAGTTAAAGGGTAGAATTTCTGTTAGATTTCTCTTTGCTTGTTTGTTTGTAAGCAGAGTTGTAATATGCTTGAAATAATTGATTATAAAATTTTTTTGCAAGCCTCATGGTAACTTCAATTCAAAAAACTTACAACAGATACACAAAATTAAAAAAGAACAAAATTAAAACACACTATCAGAGAAAATCACTTTTAACAAAGGAAGACAGGAAGGAAGGAAGAAAGAGAGGACCACAAAACAATAAGAAATCAAATAACAACATGGCTATAGTGAGTCCTTACCTATCAATAATAACATTGAATGTGATTGGATTAAACTCCCCAATCAAAGGACACATAGTGGCTGAATGGATAAAAAAAAAAATAAGGGCCAACTATATGTTGTCTGGAGGAAATGCACTTCACCTATAAAGGACACACATAGACTGAAAATTAAGGAATGGAAAAAGATATTCCATGCAAATGGAAACCAAAAAAGAGGACAAGTCACTATACTTATATCAGATAAAATAGATTTCAAGATAAAAATTATAAAAAGAGACAAAAAATCTTATCATATAATTATAAAGGGATCAATCCTATAACAATTATAAATATATATATACTCAACATTGGAGCACCCAGATATATAAAGCAAATACTCCCAGAGCTAAAGCAAGAGATAGGCCCCAATACAATAATCATTGGAGACCTCAACACCCCACTTTTGGCCTTGAACATCCAGACAGAAAGTCAACAATGAAACATTGGACTTAATCTGCACTATAGACCAAATGGACCTCATAGATATGTGCAGAACATTTCACTCAACAGCTGCAGAATACGTACTCTCCTCAGCTCATGGATCATTCTCAAGGATTGCCCATATGCTAGACCACAAAACAAGTGTTAAAAAATTCAAAAAATGTGAAATCACACCAAATATTTTCTCTGACCACGATGGAATAAAACTAGAAATCCCTAATAGGAGGAAAATTGGAAAATATACAAGCACACAGAAACTAAACAATATGCTCCTGAATGACCAGTGGGGCCAAGCAAGAGATTAAGAAGGAAATTAAAAAATTTCTCAAAACAAATAAAAATGAAAACACAACAGATGAAACCTATGGGACAAAGTAAAAGCAGTAATAAGAGGAAAGTTTATAGTAGTAAGTGCCTACATCAAAAAAGTAGAAAAGCTTCAAATAAACAACCTAATAATGCATCTCAAAGAACTAGAAAAATAAGAGAAAACTAAACAGAAAGTTAGGAGAAGAAAAGAAATAGCAAAGATCAGAGCAGAAATAAATGAAATTGAAACAAAAAAATATGAAAGATCAATGAAAAAAGTTGTTTTTTAAAAAAGGTAAACAAAATGGACACACCTTTAGGCAGACTAAGAAAAAGGAGAGAAGACCCAAATAAATAAAGTTAGAGATGGAAATGGAGACATTGCAACTGATACTGCAGAAATCCAAAGGATCATTAGAGACTACTATGAGCAACTATATGCCAATAAATTAGAAAACCTAGAAGAAATAGATAAATTCCTAGATACATACAACCTACCAAGATTGAACCAGGAAAAAATCCCAAACCTGAATAAACCAATAACAAATAACAAGATAGAAACAGTAATAAAAAGTCTCCCATCAAAGAAAAGCCCTGAACCTGATGGCCTCACTGCTGAATTCTATCAGGCATTCAAAGAAAAACTAATATCAATTCTACTTAAACTATTCCACAAAATCAGGGAGGAGAGGATATTCCCAAACTCCTATAGGGCCTGTATCAGCCTTATACCAAAACCAAAGACACAAGAAAAGAAGAAAACAAATTCTCCGATGACTATAGTTGCAAAAATCTTCAACAAAATACTAGCAAACTGAATTCAACAGCACATTAAAAAGATTATTCATCATGATCAAGTGGGATTCATCCCAGGGATGCAAGGAAGTTTCATTATACACAAATCAATCAATGTGATACATCATATCAACAGAACAAAGGACAAAAACCATATGATCATTTCAATTGATACGGAAAAAGCATTTGATAAAATTCAACATCTCTTCATGATAAAAATTCTCAAAAGACTGGGTATGGAAGGAACTTAACCTAAACACGATAAAAGGCGTACATAGCAGAACCACAGCTAGAATCATACTGAATGGAGAAAAACTGAAAGCCTTCCTTTGAAGATCTGGACCAAGACAAGGATGCCCACTTTCACCATTGTTAGTCAACATAGTACTGGAAGTTCTAGCTACAGCAATCAGACAAGAGAAAGAAATGAAGGCTATCTAAACTTAAAAGGAAGAAGTCAAATTAGATTAGATTTTAGAGTAGACTTTCAACTAGACCAAGAATTAGGACAAAGACTCTCTCAAATTTACAAAATTTTATATTATATTCCTCATGCCCTGCAAAAGTATCTTTTTACTCCTTAATGGAAGAAAAAAGTAGGAAACAGTAGTGGTGAAAATTGTGCTGCAACTGTGTCCAGGAGACCTAGGTCACTAGTTTTCCTGGTCACCCTCACAGCTGTGTGGCACGCCTTTCTCACCCTGCCTCTTGTACAAGCACATACTCAATCTCTTCCTCTGTCTATCTAACAGATGGATGAAGAAGATAGGTTATGTACTCTTTGGCAGAACTTCTGGAATTGTCTAAAATTGAGACATTAAAAACTTATCCTGCTCTTGGATTCCATGCTCCTTTGCATCAGTTAACTTGTCCTAAAAAAAATTCTTATAAAAAAATACAGCTTAGCAGTATTCCTGCTTTCCCAGATATCTTTAAAATATATTCGGAAACCTTCTCAAGGAAACACACAAGCAAAAGTGTAAGTGTGCAATGAAAAAATCAACCATTTTGTGAGGGAGATAACTTTGACTTTATTCCTTGCATATGCAGATACAGTTGTCCCCTGAATCCTTAGGTTTTGCATCCATGGATTCAACCAACCACAGATAAAAAAATATTTGAAAAAAAAGATAGATGGTTGTATCTGTACTGAACACATGCAGACTTTTTTTCTTGCCATTATTCCCTGAACAATACACTATAACAACTATTTACATAGCACTTGTATTAAGTATTATAAGTAACTGAGAGATGATTCAAAGTATACAGGAGGATATGCGCAGGTCATATGCAAATATTACACCATGTCATATAAGGGACTTCAGCATTTGTAGATTTTGGTATCTGTGTTGAGGGGGCAATTCTCCACTGATACTGAGGGACAACTGTATATTTACAGGCACTGGATGGATGACTCAAAAGGAGTTATGATTGTATTATAGCATTTGATCAAGGAGAAAGGAGCCTTGCAATGGCCCAATATCTTCCCATGCCTTCCCCATCCAACCCCAAACCACGACAGAAACTCTGCTACTTAACCAAATTTGTGACCTTGAAAAAGTGACGTCATCTCTCTCAACTTCATGTCTCTTCCCACCCCCACCTACAAAAGGAAAATCCCAACTTTCAGCATAGTTTTGTGGTTTACGTGATATTAAATCCATGAAAGTACATAACAAACTTGTCTATAAATTATATTTCTCAAAATGCATGAAAGTACCTAACAAAGTACTTTATCTATAAATGCTATTTCTCATCTTTGCTGGATATGTTGGATCATGGAGGTAAACATTATTTATGGAATTTTTTAATATCCAGTTCACTTCCCTCTCCTTGGGGAAGGGTCTTGATAAACATAAAGTACTTACAGTAGATGAAGCTGCAAGGGCCAAGGAGGCATCATAGCATTGCCCATCTGGTGGCTAATGTGGAAATATTTGAACCAGCAAATCTGTCAACATATATATATATATATAAATATATATGTAATAGAAAAATTTTTAGAGAAAGAAAAGTAGTTTACTCTAGACCTGGAAGGAGCAAAGGAGAGGCACGGATACTCCCATTTGTCTTTTCTTCTGCACAGCCCTCCCCCCCCCACAAGAAAACAGAATAAGCCTAGAAATGGATCATAGTTCAAAGGGATGAATGGATTTGAACCCTGTGATGTGTGCGTGTGTGTATATGTCAACGGGGAAGGTTGATGTTGTGTACTTGTAGACTACGGGTGGCTTTGGAGCTTTGGACCTTTTGAACTCCTAACATGTTTGAAATTTCTATTTTCCATATTTGTGTTTCTTCATTTTGGGGGGTGGGAGGTAGACTTTACTTGGGTGACAACAGTACTTTTGAAAAGCTAAAGCTACAAAGATGGGGCCCTGGAAAGACAATGGCCGAGCTGGATATCTGGAGCTGGCGCTGGTTACAGAACAGCTGGAGGGTCTGCCTGTGACGTGCTCTGTGGCTCTGCAGGCTGGCAGATGAGGCAGGGCTTTATGTGGACTCTGAGTCTAGAAAAAATATAAGCTTCTGTTTGTTTGACTGGAGCATTCCTTGTCAGGGATTAAAGAATTCTAATGGCAATTTACAGATGATATTCCAAATTAGTATGTTAAAATTCATTTGTTAAGCTTTATTTTTCCTTTTTCCATCCATTAGTGAGTCAATGATTTATTAGCTTTTTGAGCATCAAGTCTTAGAAGCAAAGAACAAGGAAAATACAATTCTAAAAGTAACGGGAAGCCTGCTGAGATTTTCCAACCTAAAAGTAAATTATGTTGCCTAATAGTGGAATGCCTTTGCTTTCCTAATGGAAGTTTCTAATGCCATATTTCCATATTATTATATACAATGCAATTAAATTCTGAGAATTATTAAGGAACAGATTGCTTTGAGAACTTAAAACTCACCCTTATAAGTGATTTGTAGCCAAGGTCTGTATTGCCATTCAAGCTTTAGCATAGCTCTTTCAAAATCTGAAATTCCATTGGCAAAATCTACCAGCGATTGTTTTATTTCACATAGGTAAGATAGTAGTAC
Source organism: Lepilemur ruficaudatus (assembly GCA_963574885.1). Classification (NCBI taxonomy): domain Eukaryota; kingdom Metazoa; phylum Chordata; class Mammalia; order Primates; family Lepilemuridae; genus Lepilemur; species Lepilemur ruficaudatus. The sequence goes on along the minus strand of CAUYRT010025716.1, from coordinate 31,247 downwards.
TTTATCATCAACTTGAGAAGCAAAGACTATTGGGCTAGGAAGCAGGTTCTCCTTAGGGCTCTGATGCTCTTTTGCTCTGCAAAGCTTCCTTGTCTGTATGATATTAGACAAGCTGTCTCCAAATCAGGTGGCTTTGGAACAGAAATGAAAGGTGAATGAATTAAATTGGGCTTGACAGAGGCTGTACAATAGGTAAGTGCATACTTCTACAGTGGTAGAGTGATTGGGTTACTGGCTTTAATTATGTAAATGTACACTTACTCCCTTCCATACTGTGACTTTGAAGTCCCTCCCATCAAAGGAGCAGCGTACATTTCTCCATCCCTCGACTTTAGTTCAGCCATGTGACTGTGACTTGCTTTGCCTACATGAAAAGGCAGTTGTAACGGTGTGCTAGTGATGAACTTAGACATTAAGAGGGCTTGTGAGTTCCTCTTGCCCTTTTGTATTCTGTCATTGCCATAAAAGGAGCTGCCCAGCTCATCTGCTGGTGCTAGGAGGAGAATAAGAGACACAGATCCAAGCCACCCCAGACAAGCTCAGCCCAGAGTAGTTGAATGCAGCTGACCCTCAGACACATGAGCAAAACAAATGCTTATTGTTGTATGTTGCTGAGATTTTGAGGTTGTTTATTATGCAGCATTATCAGGACTTTGTTTTCCCTGGAGACATTTCCTTCTCTATAACATGAGGGTGTTGGGATAGGGCTGATGTTCCAAATTCCGATTGCTTTCAGGGCAGGAAGAAAAAATAAATGAGGGAAGGAAGATGGTGTTTGATGAAGTCACATACCCCTTCTAAGGAGGGCTGCTGACACTCAGCTCCAGGCAAGTGTGATGGTGCAGGAACGTAAGCCCTGTGTGGGCAAATCTACCTCTTGTTCAAGACAATCTGTACATCTGAATGTTTTTATGTGGAATTTCCAAAATTTAAATTTAGGAATTAATTTAAAAATTTGTATTAGTGGGATACATATATTACGTGTGTGCGTGTGTGTGAGTGTGTTTGTGTGTGTGTGGGCATCCTGAGCAATCCCTGGGTTAGAGTCTGTAGGTCCCTATCTGCTGTAGGATTCAGCAACAGTTAACATTCCATGTGTTCGTTGTTAGTCTACCGTGTGCCCAACTTATCCTAGGTGTATTTAGTTTATGTTGAACTCAGCAAAGTTCTCAACCAAAAATATCACAGAACATGCTTGTTTTGTCCCCAGTGGGCTGTCTTATACATATGGTCACAACAGAGAAGCTAAAAACAACAAACAAAACTCTCACACCAAACCAAAAATTCCCAACTACCCGAAATACTCAGCTGCTTCAAATAGTTAAAAGTAACAAATCAACCACCTAATTTAATATTGAAACTGACTTTTCTTTTTTTGACTAGAGAAACATTTTTTCAACATTAAAATCTATTCTTGTGTTTCGTGATGCAAATTTCTAAGATGATCTATTGTCATTATGTTAAGTGATCTAAAGTCTACTTCTGAAATATATTAGGTGTCTATCAGAGGAGAATAGGAATTTTTAACTCCTTTAAATGATTTTTCTTGATAAATTAGCCATCAACTAGAAAAATAGCCTGACACATCTCTGTTAAAGGAAAGAAGACCAGGAAGCTTTCTTTTTAAATCTTCATTAGCTACTGACTAGGCCAGCAAAAGGGCTTTAATCTCCGGATTTCCTCAACCATGGATTATAAACCTGGGATAATTAAATGGAAGGAATAATAACCTCCTCATTGAGTTCTCGATTAGATTAATGATTATACATGACTTGCGAAATATAGACTGTGTGTGTGTGTGAGTAAATTTAATTTAAATACAATATAGTTAGGTCCATCTAAGTGTGTATTGGATACAGTTTGAGGCATTACACAGAAGACAGAGGAGGCAATTCTCGCTCTGAAATAATGTAGATTAAGTAAAGACCAAATGGGGGAGAGAGTACCTGGGGAGATATCATTTTATATTTAGAATAAAGGGTTAGGATACCTTAGTTATAATTGCTTTATATGTCATTATACTTGGAGAAGCTATGTTATGTTCTCTGTATTTCATTAAAGATTTTTAGGATTCTTTAACAACAAAAAATGGGAGGACATTTAACACTTGTTGGGTGTCAATGACATGTTAGGTTAATTGATTTAATCTGCGCAATGACCCTATGCAGTAAAAGCTTTTTTCTGGTTTTACAGAATAAGGAAACTGAGCCTCGGGAGGTCTTGTAAATCAGCTGAGACATCAGTTTGTCCCAGAGGCCTTCCTTGATCTCCACAATCTGAGCAAATTGCCCCGTGGGCACCCTACAACCCTTTGCATGCTTCCATTCCAGCACTTGCAGAGTTTCACAGTGGTGGCTGCTTCCCTTCTGTCTCTCCTTCTGGACGTGAACTCTTGGAGGCTAGTGCTTGGCAGAGGGTATGATCCACTAAACGTGTGTGAAATGTTTACATTTGGTCAAGGTCACACAGCCTGTAAGTGGCAGAAACTGGAGCAACCGTTGACATTCCTAAATATAACCCCCCTGCACTTTCTACTGTGCTGCTACTTCAGGAATTTAAGAGGTGGGAATTATTTTCTAAAATTTCTCTTTTCTTAAGTGTTTTAAACTCACATGATCTCCTGGTAAGCATTCTTAATTTCCATCTTCATTAGCAGCCTGAAATCAGTGCCTAGTGCCAGACGGGTTAGGGCAGTACTTCCTAAACTGACATGGTATTAGAATCGCTTGAGGAGCTATTAAAAATATCTGGATTTTTTTGGTTCCACTCAGACTTAGTAAACCACATTCTGAAGGGGAAGGGCCTGGGAATCTGTTTTGAAGTTCCCAGGTGATTCTTATAATTACACATATTTAGAAAATCCTGGTTTAAGGAAACTTGGAAATGGTAGTGGGATGCATGGTAATGTGGGAATTAAAGGGAAAAAAAAAGAATATTTTATCTGCTTCTATGTCTGGAGATCCAGAAGGCAGTTCATTTGGAATAGGAGTATTTTGGATGGCCTCCCTTGCTATGTCAGGATAAGAAAATGTGGCATCCGTGGCTTAGGTCTGAGCGAAGGCTGCCCTCCTCCCACAATATGGAGGTCTGAGGAGGGGTCAGGTGAAATTGCTTAACAGGCAGAAGCCCAAAGTGAAGGGATGAGCTCTCAGACTCTCAAACAGGAGACACACTTACTGAGATGACTCCGTGGACCCTTCACAAGGCCTACTGGCAGAGAATGGCCATGAGGCCTCTGAAATTAAATTAAATTAAATTATCATGTAGTTAAAAAGGGAGATCAGTGGGCAGGCCCATGCGCTGCACTGAGGACTAGAATGGGAGTCCCTAAATTCAGGGACAATGAAACTCCTTTTGTTTCAGGCCTCCTGAAGGGTAGACTTGCTCATTAGCAAAATGACTGCTCACAAGAATCCAGCGAACTTCGACTCAGTTGGCACAGAGTTTCCACAACCTATGTGGCAGCGTCGGATCATTGCTCCTCCAGGGGAGGCGGGTTTACAGCTGAAGGCAATGTGTGCTAGTATCTCCCACTGCCCAGTTTAGCCCCAGATCCAGCAAACTGGGCATGTGCCTTGAAGATGATGCTTCTTCAGAGTGGAGGACCACCAAGGTAAGAACAGAGGGGAAGGGGAGGTTTTAGAGTTTTCCCTAGAAATAGAGGCCAAGTCATCTTTTAGACTGCCTTTGTTTACACTGAGCAGAATACTGATCTGTAGACTCAAACTTCCTCAAAAAATTCCCTCCCAACTGTGGTGGACAACTGGAATTCCCTCTTGACTTTCTTTTTGGAAGCCAGGATAGCAATGGAGGCTTCCAGCAACAAAACCGTGTGCTGCTTTTAATGTAGACTCCAGGCAGACAGGGAATGTTGACCGCTTTGGTTACTGATACCTAGAGCATTGCTGAGCACATAGTAAGCTCTCAGTAAATATTTATGAAATGAATGACTGAATAAATGAATGACTGCTTGAACAAAGATCCAGAGCTGACGTATAGGTAGTCTCTCTTCAAGGAGCTCAGCTTGCTGGCAACGACAGACGTACCAAGACAAAAACATGGCAAAGCACAAAGTGCTCTGGCACTGCACTGAAAGGAGCTATTGATTCTGAATGGTGGGGGGTTGGTGCTGTGGGGACGCAGGACTGAGGTGGAAGGGAAGACTTGACATGGAAGAGAAAGAAAGTAGAGACAGGTGTATGGAAGTGCATGGAGAGTTCGGGACGAGCACAAAGTCACAAGGGGCTTTCCTTGGAAAGTATTTGCCCAGTGGATTTTTTCCCAACTTTAACTCTTTGTTTTTTTTAACTTTAATTGACAATCGAACAATATTTTATCTTGTTTAAGTTTTTTTCAGTGAATGTGCATTATTTTTATGAAAACACTAACAATATTTAATACTTAAAGGTATTCAGATTTAAGAAAAATGGTAAAAATAAAATCCAACCAAACAAGAAAGCCGCCCCTGACTGTCAGTTAAGCTCAGGTTAAAGAAGGAGCTCTGCTCGCCACCCGGCCTGGCAGACCGACCATGCCCTGCTTCCTGCTTTCTTTCCACCTTCAGCTTGGAGTCCTCCTCACACCCAGTGCAGCAGCTACTCCAGACTGCTTTGGGTTGCTAGAAAAGCCACTCTCTTGAGATGTGTAGTCTACATGCTTTGCCTGAAATGCTTTTCCTGCCCCATTTTCCTCCCTTCTCCAGACTATGTCCTACTCATCTCCTGGGGTCAGTTTGCATTTCACCACCTCCAGGAAGACATCTCAACTGCCGAGGTCAGGTTTGTACCCCTTCTCCATGCTTTCAAAGCACTCTGTACTTCTGCTACCGCATACCTGAACATGCTGCTACAGCAGTGGTCCCCAACCTTTTTGGCACCAGGAACTGGTTTCATAGCAGACAATTTTTCTACAAATTGGGGGGTGGGAGGATGGTTTTGGAATAATTCAAGTGCATTACATTTATTGTGCACTTTATTTCAATTATTACTTTGCAATATATAATGAAATGATTATACAACTCACCATAATGCAGAATCAGTGGGAGCCCTGAACTTGTTTTCCGGCAACTAACGCTGCTGCTGATCTGACAGGAGGTGGAGCTCAGGCAGTGATGCGGGCCATGGGGAGTGGCTGTAAATACAGATGGAGCTTTGCTGGCTCACCCACTGCTCGCCTCCTGCTGTGCGCCTGCTACATTGTCCAGGGGTTGGGGACCACAGCGCTACATGGAACCGTTTAAACTGCATGAGGGCCGATTTTATGTGTCCCGTGCCCCACTGTGGACCACGTGCATTTCTCACAGGTCTGTATATCATAAACATTTGATCATTGCTCACGGAACAAATGACTGAACCTGCGTTTTCTGCTTTCCCATCTAGTCCATTGCATGACCTGGGGCTTCGACAGACAGGTCTGAATCTGCACGGTTCATGGCATGGGCTCTCACCCAGGGCCCCACTAGGTGTGTGTTCGTGTTCAGATACAATCATGGAAAACATGGATCAAGAGAGAAAAACGTTTGCCTAATTTAAGTAAGCGGAAACTCTGTGCGCACTTTAGGAAATGTATTTTTCTCCCTGCTTTGGCCTATTGAATGTGTTTCTCCTGGGATGCAAGTGACATTTTTTTTGTCTCTCAGTGGAACAACAAACAGGCTTGATACCGTATCCATTAAAGGAAATTCACTGATGGGTCAACAATTGAATCCCATCTCAGTGACATGCCTCCTTTCCTCACAAACACAATTTTCAGAAGATGTAATGCCACAAGACAGAGAAGGAACTGACGTTTTCTAGGCACCTGCCATATATTATTTTGGGAATTCAAATATTAGACAGTGGTTTGGATAAGACATCTTAAAAATATCTTACCTGGCTGCAATTTTACGAACCATTTATGAGCACGTGAGACATGAATCACAACTTGGTGGCTGTTTCCAGCCACTTAAGTGGGCCTAGTTGGCACCTAAAGCTCCTCTGTGTGAGAAAGAGATCTGATCATCTCACCCTCAGCTGCTTGTTACCAGGCAGCAGGTTCAGAACATGTTCAACATCCTGAGTTCAAAATCAGAAAAACATGCTGTCCCTCTCTGCTCAGCCAAAGTTGAGATGTTGCATCTGGTAGAAATTAAAGAGACCAGCAATGGCATTGCTTTCTGAAGCCCAAGAATGTCCCAGGCAGGGTAGTGAGATCTCTGTGAGATGTGTGAGGTGACTGAAGATTCAGTCTTTTAAAAATCATTTGCCAATTGCACTCTTGGGCGTTTATCTCAGAGAAATGAAAATTTATTTTCACAAAGAACATGTACACAAATGCTCATAGCTGCATTATTCATAACGGCACTAAACTGGAAGCAACTCAAGTGTCCCTCCAGGGGTGAGTGCTTGAATGGACAGGGGTGCACCCATCCCATGGCAGTGGTTCAACATGGGAGAGGAATAAACCAATGGTATGTGTGGCGGCTTGAATGGATCTCCTGGGAGTTATGCTGGGTGCAAAAAGTCAGTCTCAAAGGATTACATGCTGTGTGATTCCATTTGTATAGCATTCTTGAGATGACAAAATTGTGGAGATTGAGAACACACTGGTGGTTGCTAGGGATTAAGGATGACAGTGGGTGTGGCTGGGGCTGTAGAGGGACAGCATTAGGAAATCTTATGGTGATGCAACAGTTCTGTGTCTGTTTCAACACACATGATAAAATTGCATGGAGCTCCTCCCCCTCCATACACCCTACGCTAGTGCATGTAATACTGGTCAAAGCTGAACGAGCTCTGTGGATTGTGCTGATGTCAATTTCCTGATTTTGACATAGTCTGGAATTGTACAGGATATTGTCATTTTGGGAGGCCGAGAGAAGGATACTAGTGAACTCTCTTTATTTTTTGCAACTTCCTCTAAATCTATGATTATTTCAGAATAGAAAGTCATAAAAGATGATTTCCCCAAGTGCAACAGTTAACAGTTAAGTAGAATTTAAGGAAGTGAAATCCAAGGCCTTCTTTATATTGTTTTTCCTTTGCTTTTTTGTTTTGTTTTATTTTTTGCTTTAGATTATCTTTGGCAGTTTTAGATGGATTTAGATTATAACCTGAGATATTGTGGAATTTTTATGCATATATGGTTGCATATACATATGTATGCAATTAATAGTTGATCTATTTATAATCAAATAGAACAAACACAAGAGCTCATGGAGTGTAAAGGTAAATGCTACAGTCGGGGTTGCCAGCCTCAACAGCTCTGATAGCTGTGCGTGCAGGTGAATGACAGCCACTTGCTTGCTCCCCATGCTGCACGTTCCTGAACCTCTGGTGCTCACCCTATCGCTGGCATGTGTCACTTGGCACTTACCCCACATTGGCTTGCATTGCTGTTTATTCCATAAGACATGTGCCCTTTCCCTAACTGGCCTGTAAGACTGCATGATCAAGGACCGCATCTAGCCTATAATATGTACCAGGCAGAGATAAATGGGAGTAATGTCTTCTGGGCATGTTTACCTGTATTGAGCACTGTTTCAATTAAGATATTTTCTCATACAAGTGACAGAAAACCCAATTCAAATTAAATCAAGCGAAAAGGAAAATGTATTGCCTGATGTAACTGAAAAGTCCAGGAGTTTGTTTGGCTTCAGGTCACATCTTTCTGTCTCTCAACTCTACTTTTTCCATATTGGCTCCTTATGCAGTTGGGTTCAGAACTTGGGGTCAAAGAAGGATACAGTTACTTTAACATTGGTCTTTGAACAAGAAGTCCAGATGAGCAGTCTTTTTTGAAAGCTCCCTTGGAAGCCCAAGTGTTCAGTCTTCTGGTTATACTTGGTCACATTGCTGTCCCTGAGCCAACCACTGGGAGGGATTGTACTAAGGGATTTAACTCAAGGTCATATGGTTTGCCCTTGTACCCAGTAGTGGAGCCCACAAAAACCTTGTGAACTACGAGTTGAGAGGAAGTAGTTCCACCAAAGCAGAAAGGGGTCTCCTAAGCTTGGTAGAGAAGCAACAATTCTCCCTTATAAAAATTTAGAGACTCCTGTTTCTCTTCTGCGATAGGCTTATACTGAGAGAAAGGGAATCATTATGAAGCTTTTGAGTGGTCATTACAGAGGTGATTGTTTGTGGTTTGCTTCATGCTTTAACAAAACACAAATGTAAATAAGATTACATGACATGTCATAAAATGTTAAGAGAGCTTGTTTGTCCTATGAATGACTTGTTGCAGTGCTAATAAATAAGTTTATAGTGTTTTCTTGTTTTTCTGGTTCAAACTGCATTGGTAGAATTTATCACCTGAGCAGCAGTATTGGGAGAGTTAATTGGTTTTGGTTGATATTCGACATAGACTTCATTATTCTCATTCTTTTCAAGAGGAATCCTTAATTCAGCCTTCCATGTGCTGTAATACACTGATGGTTTGAAGCTTCTAAAATGTGTAATTATGAATGATAACAGTGCCCCTCTGCAGAGCCCTCCCCATTTGCACCTTCTTTTTGTCTATGGCCCCAGAAGCTTTGGGGACGTTGTAGCTGGCAGCACCGCGTAGGCACAGCAGGTTGTTGTGTGTGCTTTCTGGGTGAGCCACATCTTGGATACGGCTCCTTTCTCAGTCAGAATCGTGGAAGAATTGCCCCATTTGAAGTAGGATCTGTTGCCCAGTCTTATGGCCTCTGTATCACAGAGATGTTATGATTTCCCAAAGGCATTCCTCTGTCGGTCTCCTACTTCAGGTTTTCCAGCAGATTGGATGTGCTGCTAAGTTCTGATTCTGGAGAAATCCTTCATATCCTGGGCTTTACAGCATTCCCTCCTCTGGTCTGGGTTCGTACCTACAGCCTCTTCGTTCGTGTTCCTCCATACGCTGGGCTCTCCTCATCGTGACTTATTATTGTCTCGTCTGCTTAATTATTTTCTCATCACACACCACCAGGATGGCTACTGCTCAGTACTTGATTGAACTCTTTCTATAAAGCCTCGCCACTTTGGATCAAGCCTCCTGGATTTCAGCTCTAACGTTTCTCACTTGTCTATTCTCATCCATCAATTTTTCTCCACACTCCAGCCTGAGTAAAATTTTGAAAACATGAATCCAATTATGTCAATAATCCATCCTCTTCCCCCAGTCTACTGCAAAGCCACCAATGAACTTCCATTGCACTCGGAATAAAAAGAAAACAAACCACTTTAACAAAGCCTACAGGTCCCTGCACACGTGGACTTCGTTAGCCTTAGCCCCATCGTTCTTTCTCCCCTCTGCATCCTGACAGCTCTGGCTGTCAGTTAGTGTCTGGGGCTCCCCTCGCCTGCACCTCGCTTCCTTCCTCTCTTTATCAGGGATGCATCCTACTCATTTTTCATATCCTGGTTTCAGTACTGTTTCCTCAGGAAGCCTTCCCTGATCTCTCTGACTGGCCAATCCTCCTCACACTCCCACTTCTCAAACTTCTCAGAAAATCATTGACCTGTCCTTTAGAAGTCGGTAAATTTATGTTTTTTTTTTTTTTTAAAGAGATGGGGTCTTGCTCTGTTGTCCAGGCTGGAGTGCAGTTGTACAATCATAGCTCACTGCAGCCTCAAATTCCTGGGCTCAAGTGATCCTCATGCCTCAGCCTCCTGAGTTGTTATACATTTTTTTAATTTTTATATTTTTATTATTTCAGAATATTACGAGGGTACAAATTGTTTAGATTACATATATTGCCTGTGCCCTGCCCAAGTCAGAGGTACAAATGAGCCCATCCCCTAGACAGCTGTTACAAGTTTAATGGGATCATTTGACTAACAGGTATCTCTCCAATAGACTGTACCCTCCTTCAGGGTAAACAGGCCGTTTCTACTTCTCTTATCCTAGAATTCCAGCATCTAGACCGATATTGACACATAATAGATTCCCAGTATATATTTGTTGGAACAATGAACAAACAAACAAATAAATGAATAAAATGGAGGGTGGATAACTGAATGAAACTTTTGTTCCCACAAGAGCCAGCAGGCCTTTGGCTTGTGTTGCTCTTCTTAGAGATGCTTTCCGGAAGTTTAACCTTGTACTTCTGGTTACAGGGAATTTCATCAGTGATGTCCTCCTATCACCTCAGACTACACGTGATCATGAACAAAATTGGATTCTCCAAAGCGGTAGCATTTTTTCTCTTTCCATCAATGGTGCCACATATTTTGTGTTCCTTAGGACAGGAGGATTAGAATAAGGTATTACAAATTCCTGCGTCAATAGGAGCAAAGGAGCGATAGATGCTGGAAGGGGCCTGTGGGAAACTGGAAGCATATTTGCCCCATGGAGGGACAGCCACTCTTCAGCTCCAGCTGACAGATGGAGCGTAGGAATGTCAGCTCAGGGTTGTCAGATCTTCTAGTTCTAGAAGAGAGGCCAAAAAAATTGAAAATTGAAAAGTGATTTGTTTATGAAATATCATTTTTTACATGTTTTCAAAAGTCATTTAAAATATTTTATAACATTAAGTAGACCAAACAAATCTGTACAATAGAACAGGCCCAGATGTGAGCCATAGCTGCCAGGTTTTGACCTTTGCCTTAGAATTATCTTGGATCATCTCCTTTCCTGCATGCAGATAGCCCAAATCCACCGAGTGCTACTGCACCTTCTCTACAGATGTCTCTTTAATCTGAACTTTGCTCTTTCTCTGTCCCCGATGCCTCCAACTAACATAATTATAATTCTTGGGACCCAGACTTCATGCCTACATTGTTCCTTTCTCTTCAGCCTCTCACATAGATAGCTAAGTGGTAAATATATATGTATTAAGATGTTGTTGATATTTTTCCTATTTTTGCAAGGTTGCATAAATGCTAAACACCGAGTACAAAAGACACAAAGGAACTCCCACATTCCAAGTTCAAGGTGACACAGCACACTACCAGCAATTGGATCCAGTCATCTACTTATTTGTGAAGTTTGCTGTACCACTAACTATTCTCTTACACACACGACACCTTCCCCCCCCTTCCAGTGTAAAGGAAGGAATGAGAATGGATAGGTCTTTCACCCTGGTAGGAAGAGTGAGGTATGCGGTAGCAGGAGAAGAAAGAAGTGGTTCTCCTCCTCTAAGGCAAAAGGATGGTATTCCAAGAGATCTGGATGTCTGCAAGATGGGCAATAAGGCACATCATTATTAAATCGACAGGTTGTTTCAGGCTGGTCTTAACACTGGGGACCCAGAGCAAGACCTCAGGTGGAAGCCCCATCTGGAACTGACAAAGCCCAGGCCCCTTCTTCACCCACCCCTCCTCCTTCCCTTTCCCAGTCCTACCCCCAACCTTCTTTGACCACCCTTCAGATCTGGGAGTGGGGACACAGGTGATGCCTTCTCTTGAGAGGATGGACTCAGGAAAGAGGCCTGTGCTGGGCCCAGGGTCCTGGAGCGTGGTCTAAAATGTGGGGGTGGGGAGAGGGCTACAGGTGGGCATATTTCACAGACTCCTCCTCCCATGGGAGGGGGTAGGTCCGGAAGAGGGCCAGTGCAGGGTTCTCTAAAGCATGCCATCTAGGGAAGGGGCACCGATGTCTGGGTCTAGGGGTGATACTGGTTGCTTAGTGAAGGAACTTGATGATTTTTCTTTGTGTCCTCTGAGCAAGGAAAAAGAGATAAGTGAGGTGGCAGGGGAGAATTTGGAGGGGAGTGCAATAGAATAATCTGTGCTCCCTGTTCAGCATGCCAGGAATACATAAGGTGACTATAAGTGGACACTGTACTGATAGCTGAGCTTAAGCCTTCACTCAGAGATCCCATGCAAGAGATCATTTGCTGGGTAAGGAAAGCCCACAATCCAGAGGCCATGGGTAGATACCTTTTGGGGATAAGAGGTATTGATGGGAGATCTATCCAGGATTAGAACTACCTCCCAGAGGAGAGGCCCATGCAGGACTCCTCGGGAAGTCCGTATAAGTAAGAGTGGGCATTAACATGAAGGACGTTGGAAGAGGAGAATATCAGTGTGCCAACGAGAGGACTGCTCGCTGCTCAGCCAGGTGAGAGAGGTCTGTCTGCCTTCAGACCACGTCGTCTCCCTGACCTCCTTCTCCCTGATCCCTGACACCACGAGAGGTCAGTCTCTTCCTTCCAACTTGCAGCACACCCCATCCCAGAAACTCCCCCATCAGCCCCACACATCAGCCATTAGAGTCCTGACTCTTTATTGTCCAAAATGAGATTTTACAAATAAGCAAAACTGAATGGAAAATTACTGAATCTTGCCAAGGTGTCATTAAAGCACATAGCGAGAAAGGTAGGATAAATATAGCATGATTAGAGAGCAATTACTGGGAAAAAATGCTTTCATATCATGTGTAGACCCCAAGTTGAAGCTCTTTAATACACAAGCTAGAGATATATAAACAGATATTTAGCACCAAAAAGACTGGTTTTCCTAATGTGATAATATAACACGTTGTTTTCAAGTAAAAGAAGAGAAAACACAAATCTTTTCTTTGTCAAAAGATCAATAGATATTTAATTTGAAATGTAAGGCTTTCTGAAATTGATTTCATTTTTAATAACCTTATTATATATGTCTTTTATTGCAAACCAATTCAGATACTTTGAAAAGCTGATGAGGACATAGATCATAAATAAGTTTGGAATACAATAAATAATTTCAGTGTTGTTATTTTGGACTTGCATATGCATATTGGTTTATCTGATGTTTTGAAAAAAGAAGTTAATATATATTACATATACACAAAAATGTGATTTTAAAAATATTTAGGCTATGGAAAAAACACAAAGTAAAGTGACATTTAAAAAGTAGTGGAAGAAAACAATTATACCCAAATAGGTGCGATTTCATTTGTCGGTGTATTGGTCAGGACTGTGATACTGATAGATCTAAAACAAGGCTAGGAGGTCCTGGAGAGACTGATATAAAGTTTAAAACAAAAAGTAATGTCTTATGGGCCTCTGATTGACCCATCACTATACTAGTCACCACTGGGAAGAAATAAAAGTTGAATGTTTGATCAGTGACTCTAAGGAATTTGCAATCTGGTTGGCAGTATAAGGAAGGGTCCAGAACTGTTGATGTGTGGTATGGTGTGGTCCAGAGGTGCTCTGGCAACGTAGGATAGGAGTGAATCACTGTGGATGTGTCTTGTGTCATTCTGTCCAAAGAGTTGAATCAGGCTGGTTGCCTTAAGAGGAGGAGGATGGGGAAGTATGGGCTGGCCTGTTGTGTCCCATGCTGGCAGACAGACCTAGGAGCACAGGGAACCAAAGAAGGAATCACTTACTGGAAACCGTGGAGATGACATCTCTGCATCAAACTCAGATTGAAGAGCACTTAAGGAGAGGGTATCTAGAGAAGAAGTGGAGGCAGGGTAGAGAGATCAGAGTTTTCAGAAAGTTGGCTGGTAAGTGGAAGGGGAGTCACAGTGTTCCTTAAATGTAAACACGTTATTTTTGAGATTATGAATATTCTTCTATCTGCTCAATTACAATCCCCCCATTTACACTTAAGATACAGATGAGCAAACAAGCTAAAAATAGCATAGAATCACTTCTCTGATTAAGAGTAATAGTTTGTAATTAATTCAGTAAATTCCATAAATATTTTTAAAAATTCAAATGTTTTTAAAGTTTGGATATTCTTGCATACATAACAGCTAAATTAGAGCCCCTGTTTTCCCCTGGTGATTTAATCACTTCATTCCAGTGTCTTGACCCCTAAATGATATATTCTTTGCCCAAGGAATTGCTTATTATGTTAATGATAGCATTGGGAGAGAAAGTGGGAAACAGCTACTTAAAGATGCATTCTCAAGATTAGAAAGAAAATAATTACGGTGAAAAAGATAAAAATAAGAACCACACTCTGTCATCAAAAGTTTATACTAAGGTGTCAGTTTCTCTTTTATAACGCTTTACATAAAATAATATACAGGGAAAAACAACCAAAGAATATAGAGGAGCTAATTACTGACAAGCCATAATTTCCCACCCGACCTTTCCCCACCTCACCCTACTAACCAGAGGCAACCTCTGTTAACCATCCCCGTGTTAACTCATTTGGGGGGGTTACCTCATTACAGTAAATGTTTGCCCTATAACTTTTCAGTCTCTTCACTCCTCCATATGAAAGATGAGGCTTCCCCACCCACTACCGCATCTTTCCTTTTCCCTCCAATTTTTGATAATTCTGTTATTTGCAGGTTTTCTGTTGGTTGCCTGTTAACTTCAAAGTAAAATATTTAACCTGGATAGCTTGTTCTACTGACATTTGCTCCCTCATCAGGTAAGATGAAGGCATCTTGACCTTCCTTCCAATTTTGCTCTCGTTTCTGTCTTCCAAATTCTGTCAGCTCTACTTGGGGTAATGGGGATGATATTAAAAATACTTCACAGCTATCAGAGTAACCTTATTAATTGGAGGTTAGACCTTCAACTACAATCCATTATGTTGTTTATCTGTTCTCTCATTCTTCCCTATGCCCTTTGCCATTCTGTTTCTGTCCTGGAAGATGTAGATCTTGTAACTATAGGGCAGACTTATATAGCACTCAAGATGTGGAGGAATAGATGTGTGCAGAGAGGAACTCACTAATCCTGGTGGCAACTGTATGAGCTTAGCATTTCAAATCACAGTATTATTTAAAATATACCTATTCTGTGGTGGAGCTGAGATTCAAACTTAGGCAGTCTGGATACGAAATCAATCTTCTTAAATTTTCATTAAAAAGTAAGTGTATATATTATATAATATACAAAATATATATAAAGTGTATATTATAACTATATACAGTATATGTTAGGTATATATATCATTATATATAGTACATATGTTAAATTATAGTGAAATATTTTATTTTATTAATTTATTACTTAAAATTTTTTTTTAATTTCAGCATATTATGGGGGTACAAATGTTTAGGTTACCTATATTGCCTTTGCCCCACCCAAGTCAGAGCTTCAAGCGTGTCCAACCCCAGACAGTGCGTACCACACTCATTAGGTATGCATATTCCCATCCCCTCCTTCCCCTTCCCATCTGCCTCCAATGAATGTTATTACTATATGTACACTTAAGTGTTGATCAGTTAATACCAATTTGTTGGTGAGTACATGTGATGCTTGATTTTCTATTCTTGTGATACTTCACTTAGTAGAATACATTCCAGCTCTATCCAGGATAATAAAAGAGGTGCTAGATCACCATTGTTTTTTGTGGTTGAGTAGAACTCCATGGTATGCATATACCACATTTTATTAATCCACTCATGTATTGATGGGCACTTGGGTTTGTTTCCACATCTTTGCAATTGTGAATTGTGCTGCTATAAACATTTGAGTGCAGATGTCTTTTTCAACGAATGTCTTTTGTTCTTTTGGGTAGATGCCCAGTAATGGGATTCCTGGATCAAATGGCAGATCTGCTTGTAGCTTTTTGAGGTATCTCCGTATTACTTTCCACAGAGGTTGTACTAGTTTGCGGTCCCACCAGTAGTGCATGAGTGTTCCTATCTCTTCGCATCCATGCCAATGTTTATTGTTTTGGGACTTTTTGATAAAGGCCATTCTCACTGGAGGTAAGTGATATCTCATTGTGGTTTTGATTTGCATTTCCCTGATCATTAGAAATGTTGAACACCTTTTCATATATTTGATGGCCATTAGTCTATCCTCTTTTGGAAAGTTTCTGTTCATGTCCTCTGCCCACTTTTTGATAGGGTTGTTTGATTTTTTCTTGCTGATTTTCCTGAGTTCTATATAGATTCTAGTTATCAGCCCTTTATTGGATGTGTAACATGGGAATATTTTCTCCTATTCTGTAGGTTGACTGTTTGCTCTTGTAATAGTTTCCTTGGCTGTGCAGAAGCTTTTTAATTTGATCAGGTCCAATTTATTTATTTATGTTGTTGCTGTGATTGCCTTTGGGGTCTTCTTCATAAATTCTTTGCCTAGGCCAATTATAAGAGTTTTTCCAACATTTTCTTCTAGAATTCTTATAATTTCATGCCTCAGGTTTAAGTCTGTTATCCATTGTGAGTTGATTTTTGTGAGAGGTGAGAGGTGCAGATCCTGTTTCAGTCTTCTGCATGTGGCTATCCAGTTTTCCCATACCATATATTGAATAAAGATTCTTTTCACCAGTGTATGTTTTTGTCTGCTTTGTCAAAGATTAGATGGCTATATGAGGATGGTTTTATATCTGGGTTCTGTTCTTGTGCCAGTACTGTGCTGTTTTAGTTACTGTAGCCTTGTAGTATAGCTTGAAGTGTGGTAAATTGATGCTTCCCAATTTGTTCTTTTTGCTTAAGATTGCTTTTGCTAGTGAACTATTTTAAATATGTAAATTAAGTATAGTAAAAATATATATACATTATATATGTGTACAGTTCACCCTTGAACAACACAGGTTTGAACTGTGACTGTGTAGGTCCACTTATATGTGGATTTTCTTCCACACCTGCCACCCCAGAGACAGCAAGATCAACCCCTTTTTTTCCTCTTCCTCCTCTTCAATCTACTCTACATAAAGACGATGAGGATGAAGATCTTTATGATGATCCACTTCAACGTAATAAATAGTAAATGTATTTTCTCTTCCTTACAGTGTTAATACCATTTTTTCTACAGCTTATTTTATTGTAAGAATAGAGCATATGACACACATAGCATACAAAATATATGTTAATTGACTATGTTATCAGTAAGACTTCTGATCAACAGTAGGCTATTACAGTTAAGTTTTTGGGGAGTCAAAATTATATGTGGACTTTCTACTGTGTAGGAATCACTGTGTTTTAAAAATTCATCTAATAAAACACTCCAGCTATTTAGATAATTACCTCGATTCTCTGGCTCATCTGTTTTCCTTAAGCTCAGTTGTTTATGCATTTACCTTGGACTTTTGCTTTCATGTTTCTGGTTTTCCACCCATGTCTGTTGTTGATCGTTATTTGTCCTCTGTATTTAAGAATGAAGAACTGGTTAATTTTGGGGGGCCACCTTTGCTATAGCACATCTATGAATACCTACATCGGAGCTTGGTAGGCTGATTTTGAACTTTGTAAATGTAGGAGGGGCTTCCTGGCAAGCAGACTTTGCTTTGTCAGAGACAAAGGGGCAGTGGGCATGGACGTTGAGGCCTCTACTCTGAAGTACTCAAACTCACAATGCCAGCCTTAGTCACCTGCCTGGCTGACTTTACTGTGCAGGGGAGGTGGGGTAACATTCAAAGCTGTTCAGTGGACAGACTTAAGTGAATAACCAAGTGTTTCAGCCCCTTCCTTACTCCCTTCCTTACTCTCTCTGCTTTCTGTTAACTTTTACCTCCATGTCCAGAGCAGAGCAGCAACCACCTCTTCTGCAGGTCTCTCCAGCAATAGTCTCTTCTCTTTTCAACTGCCAGCCACTTCAATGTATTAGTACTTTCAGACATGGAAACTTGATTGATAGATCTTGTTGATAGATACTCCCCTCCCCTTCTGTTTATTGTTTTATATTTATTCTGCGAGGTGAGGAATTGAGCACTTTGCTCTCTGTCCCCTGTGTTACAGGATGACAAGGGAGAAAGGGGTTGGAATAGTTGCCAAGTGAGCCAAGCTGTAGTATTTGCCGCCCAAGGATGGCTGGTGACACTTTGGGTAATTTTGCTGTCAGCTTTGTCTGAGATCTGCAGCACAGTTGTCTTGCCTTTTTTTTTTTTTTTGACATCTTCCCACATCTCAGTTTTTTCTTTACCAAATCTGTCAGTTCCACCTTGTATATTGTAGTTTGGAGTTACAGATGTTTCCAATATCAATGACAATGAGCTTGTGTTTCTGATTTTGATTCTTTCTCTCTCACTGGAAAAGGAGAAATTGTGTGATTAGTTTCTTAACTGTTCCATTTTAGGAGTAGAATGTGACTGTTATTTTAGTGGTGTCTCAGGTAAGAGGGGATATAAATGCATATTTTTCAATCTGCTACCTAGAAATGGTACTTTTATTATAAATAAAATTGAAATTTCATTTTATATGTTTTCTCATTCATAAAGGCCTGCTAATCAGGAAGCATGTAGTTCTAGGTATTAGAATACCTCCTTGATTGTCTCTTTTCTCTGAAAAAAAAATCCTTGATGATTATTAACAACTTTCAATTGCAGGTCAACTTTGCTGCAGAAGGGTTAACTATTTTTTCTCTTTCAGGCCTCAGAGAAAAACAATGCTGAATTTTTATTCCCTTTGAAAACCTGAACTTCTCATGAAGTATCTCTCTTTTAATGGCAGAGATTACTTTGCTTAATCCCTACATTAGAACTATCTGTTATTGGTGAAAACTGTGGGTTTTTAAGATTGTTTAAGTAGATTTTCAGCACCTCTGGAAGTTGAGATGGTTACTTAAAAACTACCTATTACTCTACAATTTAATTTGTTAATTCCTTCATTCGCTCAACTGAATTGTATCAGGCATAGTTGAGGAGAAGGGAACTAGCAAGATGTAGTCCATGCCCATAGCTATTGATCTTGCATGTTGACTAGGTGTTTTATGCACTTTTATCATTCAATCCTCACTGTGACTCTGAGAAATATGTGTAGCTATTATTGTCTCCATCTTATAGTTTAGACAAATGGAACTTGGTGAAGCATGATAACCCACTCTGCGTCCCATAGCCAACACCATGGCCAGGGTTTGCATCTGAGTTTTTTGAGATCTTTGTCTCTTTAATTTTTATTATAGCCCACCAACTGTTCTATGCTTGGTTCATACTTATTGCTGATCATTGGGATGAGCTCAGAAAGGTTTATTTATCTCATTTTCCATTATTATATTAACAAGGAAGATGCTATTTCATCATTTTAGATAAAACTAATGTAGGCTATCTATGTAAGTCTCCATTTGCAGAAACAATGGTAAGAATGATAATACATGTTTAGGAGGAGATTTGCTTATATCCATGTATTCAGTCAACTATTAATTTTGAGCACCTACTTTGTACCAAATATTTCCATGGAAGCTATGGATACAACAGTGAAAGAAACAAGATATATTTCTGTCCTTTTGGAGCTTTTATGTTTGGAGGGAGAGTATCTTAAATAAATTCATGCATAATTATTTGTATGAGCACATTCAGATAAATGCTGTGGAAGATATAAATAGATGGCTGTGATACCCAAGAGGTATTTTGGGGAGTGTGGAGGGACACTTGGAAGAAAGGAGGGTTACCTACTTAGATACTGTGTTTGGGACATTCACTCTTATACCAAGAAAAGGGCTGGCACACCCTGATGAAACAAGCTCTGTTCTGGATAGTGGGGGCAGGTGGTTTCTGGTTTGTATCAGTACAGTCAATTTGCTGTATGAGCTTGGACAATTCATTTGGTTATAAGCTGCATGCGGCAGGAACTTCATCTCTATTGATCACTACTGTGTTCTTAGTACCTAGAATGTTGTGTGGCACATTAGAGCTGCACAATAAATACTTCATGAGAGAATGAATGCAATTTAACCAATGATTATTGAAATACTGCTCTTTGCTGGTCACACTGCCAGGTCTTCATTCAATAATTTAAAAAGTAAGGAATTTGGATTAGACAACCTGGTTATTTACTTCTGTGTCCTCAGATTCATCTCCTGTTCTTCCCTTGCTCCATTCTGTATTACGGGAGGCTGGTCTGTAAAAGTTACATTTTCCAAGCTCCTTTTACAAGCAACTTCCGGTTAGGTTTGGCAGAGAGGGAATTTGGTGGAAAACTGGAGATCAGGAGAGCAATCAGCATATATTCCCCTGTCTTTCTACTTAGTATGGCTTCTGTAGCAGAAGTTGATACTCCTCAATCATTCTAACCCCACCAAGCAGCTCCCACTATGTCTGCACTACCGGGCAGTTCTTCGATTCAACGCTACTTCCTACGCTGTCCTGTTTTCTTGCTAGGAGCCTGACTCTTTTATGCTAAAATTTCTTCCATTTTCCAAATGCAGTAACTTCAGACTTGACTTCTCATTTATTACACAATGCTTTGAAAGAGAGAAATTATGAGATTGCTAATGCTCAATAAAGATTATGTTATCTCAAAACAGTGAATCCTTTACATTTTTAATCTCTTACTGTTGAGATAGTAATGAAATTTGTACATACATGTAATCATTGGATAATTGAGCTCTGATTATTCAATTATTTGATAAAAATAGGATTATGCATATTTTTTAAAACTACACATTAAATTTTTGGAACTGATATTTAATGTACCATTAGAAAAATTGGTCAAGATTTGTTTATACCTGTTTCTATGGAAGAGAAAAAAATAAAAGACATGCGGATTTCACTGTCTAAGAATATATTTAGAAATCTGGTTTTGAGATATTGAAAGTTACCCTTCCCTTTCAATTATGGTAACATATATACTACATATGCAATTTTAATTACTGCTGAAATAGTGGATTTATGTAAACTGTGAAGAGAACCAAAATGAACTGTTTATTTGAATTTCATTTCAAACTCCGTGGAAGCAACTCTTCCACCTACATCTCCCTTTCCTCTGGGATCACTTACAGATGATTCCCAAATGGTGCATAATGACCACCAAATGGCTAGATGCATGTGGCATTATATAGCAAAATGCTTACATGGCTGATCCATTGTTGTCATCAAACAGGAAGATTGATAACACTGTGGCTCAAAACTAAAAGTCTAGTACAGCTCCTTTAGTAAGCATATTTTAAGGATATTTCCCTTGGCTCACCTCTGTTCATAAACACAAGTATCACTTTACAGGTACACATGCTTTCAAAGAACCGAGTAACAATAAAAAAAGCATTCTCCATTCAATATTGCTATTCATAGTGGCATTTCTCAACCTGGAATTCCCTCAGGGCGGGACATTTAACACTACGGTTGCCTGTAGAGGAAACAGCCATGCAAGCTTCTCTTCCTTTCCAACTGTTATCTGACAGTTCCTTGTATGAGGCCACTGACACAGTGAAACCTAAAATGTGCTGTTGCGGGTCACAGATTTTTATTACGGCCATGTCACCCTCATTTCCTGTTGAAGAGAGAGTGAAGAAGGTTTGCATTAGTTAACCTGGAAAAGGAATGGATCAAACACACCAGGCTGTGTACACTTTGATGAGGATGCCTGTGGACACCAGGATTGTATGTGGTTTCTTACAGAAGCATTCTTGGCTGGAAGGGTTGCAGTTAACTGTGCATTACCCTCATAGGCTGAGATTATGATCACATAGATTATAGAGATGTTCAGGGTTTGCAAAGACCCTGCATTATAAAAATAATTTCAATATGTATGCTTGGATTTTAAATCTTATAATTTTAATTTTTTATTACAGAAATTTTTAAACCTACACAAAAGTAGAGAGGATGAAACAATAAGTTAGCACCAGTTTTAACAGTTAAGAGCATTTTGCCAATCTTGTTTTATTTGCCCTAACCTTATTATTATTTTTTTTAATTTCTAGCATTTTGTAAGGCAAATTTCGGGCGTCATATCATATAACTTGCAAATTATGATGTTTCTTTCACAGAGGTCTCTTTAAAAAGTACTTAACTTTCCTACCATTATCACGCCTAACAATTAAGAATAGTGTTTTAATATCTGCTAATACACAGTCCACCTCAGTTTCCCCAAGTGTCTCAAAAATATCATTTAATCCTTGTATATTTGAATCAAGAGCTAGTCAAAGTCCATTAACTACCGTTACCCAAAAAAGGTCTCTTAATTGTCCTTTAGCTTATAGAAAGAGTTCTCCCTTCCCCCTTGTTTACTGATGACATTTATTTCTTGAAGAAACCATGCTATTTGTCCTAAATTTTGAATTTGGCTGATTACATCTTCCTGGTGTTATGTTCCTTTATCCCCTTATAACTGGTAGCTAGGTCTAGAGAGTTGATTAGATTCAGGGGCAATTTGGGGCTGCAAAACTACTTTCTGGGTGGTTCTGTGTACTTTCTTTTGCATCATGTGAAGAGAAACAAACAGTAGGTACATTGGATAATGTTAATACTGTCAGTGGGATCAGTATTGGCAAATTGGTCCATTTATTGTGAAGTTTCCCATCAAACTTTCCATATAAAAACTGTATCGGTAATTGTCTAAATCTGTTCTTTCACTAGGAGTTCCAAAATGGTGAACTTTCTAATTCCGTAATTCCTTCAGCATTTATCAGGTGATATTCTTACATACTGAAAGACTTTTCTTTATTTCTACTTGGTTTTGGAAATGCAGTTCAATAATGAGGACAGGATAAATGCTTGGCTCTTTCTCCTTTTCATTAATCATCAGAATAATGATCTCATGCTGGCAGTCTCCAAAGATGACCAATGAAGATTTTATTTTTCTATCATTACTTTTAACACATGGATTTTTATTTCTTCCATGTGTTCCAATCTATTGCAATCACTTTTCTATTCAATATGCAAACTGTTCCATTTTTAGCCAGAGAAAGCCCCTTCATGTTGGCTTTTTTCCTCCTTTAGAAGCAATACCAATAGTCTTCAAAGATGTCCTTGATTTCTGCCCTTGAAATCTGGGGCTCCTAGCGTGTTCATTGTCACTGGGTTGTCATTGCTTTCAGGTCCTTTCACTAGACAGAGACAAGATATACATATATTCTAGAAAGAGAAAAATAAGCTAAAATTCATACTGATGATATTCCCAATCCAATTTGTGAAGTAGAAGAGTTCACTCAACATCTTTGATTTTACACCAGTATCTTTTTACTTCTTTGCTGAAAGCCCCGGTGCCCACTAACATCAGGAAAAAAGTATTGGATTCAATATACGAACAACCACGTCTATGTGCATTTGACTAGTCTTTTGTCTGAAGTGGCTTTAGCAACTGCTTCCACTTTCCCCATGGTCCTGGAGTTAAGTTCATGCTGCCCTCACTGCCCCTAAGACCAGACATCCTGTGTGATGATGTGCTTGACTGTCTCCTTTCACATACAGGTGTGTCCTGGCCATCTTTTTCTATGTCTGTGTTTGTTCTTCTAGCCTGCTGTCCCAGACCTTCCCCATTGCAGCTGAGGCACGATATCCTGCAGGATTTGCTAATCCCCATGTAAGCGAGGTAGTGTTAGCTCCTCATGAATGACTTTGACCAATGAGAGATAGAGAACAAATGGTTATCCTTTCTTCTCACACTAGCCAAAGATTCGGTAGTTTCAAAATGCTTTTTAAAGATGCTCTTCAAAACCCCAAATCCAATGTATCCTAAAGCTCTGGCCAGCTTTGCAATGCGTTCTCCTGCAGTATTGGCTCTTCCCCCTTTCTGTAATAACTTCACTCCCTCCTTCCCTCATTCTCGATTTTCTAGCATTGCACTCATAGTAAAATGTTTACACAAAATTTTGCCTTAGATTTTGTTTCCTAGGAAACCTAGTCTAAAACAATTTCCCAATTGCTTAATCCTGTAAAATATTTACTATTCCAAGGTAACGATACCAAAATCATTCCCAACAAAAACTGCTGAAAGATCTGTTTGCAGCTCTTTCTGTCCTAGGATATATCCCACAAGGGGTGAATACTCAAAATATGTGCTTCGGCCTTATTCGGAAAAAAACCTTTTTTATATGGTCATGACAGCACTTTGATATTCAGTTAGATTGATTTGTTTGTTTTACATTTTAAACTTTTTAAAAATTATGAAACATGTTTATGTTGTTATGAAGTCAAACTATAAAACAAGATGTGTGCAAATCACTGTCCTCTCCCCTCTCTTCCCTCCCGCCCTTTAGAAGTGATTTTTTATTTGTTTTGGTTTGGTTGATTCTCTCATATTTTTCTAGTCTTTTGCTATTGGGAATAGTGCTTCAATGGACACAGGCTAAGATTTTTATACACATTGGTGTCTTGGCAAAATAGTATAATGGAGGAGATCAAATACAGTGAATGGCTGCCTGAACTTCTAATGCATACACTCAGTTGCATGCTATAGCTTACTGATGACAAATATGAAGGTAAGTGGATGCAATGCAAAAACATACTGAGAAAAGCAAGTTGCATAAGCACATACAGGGAAGAGGAATTATTATAATCTTCAATGCAATACTATGCATCACCCAGATATCCTATATAGATATAGATACATTATATGTGTGTCTATTTATCTGTCCACCTATCTATCTAGCCAACTGAGAGACTCTAAAGGATACACACTAAGCACATAAAGTCATAACAGGGTGACATCTGAGAAAGGAAAAAGGGACTGAAATTGAATATAATGAGTGAAAGGAATGTATGCATATCTTTTTTGCATAATAAAATAATTATAATAAAGAGTTTGGAGCCACAGTCAGAAACCCCATTTTCTCGTCATCAGAGTGATGTGATAGGGCAAATGGGGATCCTGTTGATTTGTTGAGTGGCTCTTCAAAATCAGCAGTGCATTTAGGACGCAATGTTTACTTACCCAAAAAATCGACAGTGAAATTATACCTATGCCATTATTGCTATGTATTAATGTCTCATGCATTCAAATAAAGAATAAAAGAGAACCATGAACAGTAGAAGAATTGTGGTGGGAGTGGTGGAATTGTGAATGATTTTTTTCTTTCTTTTTCTTTTTAGAGACAGGGTTTTGCTCTGTTGCCCAGGATCGAGTACAGTGGTGTGATCATAGCTCACTGCAGCCTTGAACTCCTGGGCATAAGCAATTCTCCTGCCTAAGCCTCCTGCATTGTGAATGATTTTTAATGCCCTCTCTTTTTGTTCAGTTAATGTTTTGGTTGAGCAAAAACATTCTAAAATAAATGCAGGTGTCCACCTTCTTATTCTCTTGAAAGTGGCCAAGCTAAAAAGAGAATGAGAAATACATATGTATACGCACACACACACACTTCATTTTTCAATGAACCTAAGAGATATTGATAAACATGCCCATAGTATATGAATAAATTAAATAGAAACCTGATAAAAATCACACCAAATATCAACTCTAAATTTAAAAAAAAAAGCCAAACAAACAAATACTGGATGGTGGGAGAACAAATGAGAAGCAAGTTTGTCTACTAGAACCTGAAAATGTTCTGGAATTGTGGTCACTGTGTATTGTAGAACGTGAGAGTTTACACAATGGATGTTTTACAGAATGGATGAATCATGTGCAAAGACTTAGTGATATATATTTTTTAAATTAAATGAAAACAAGACAATTTCTAAATCCAAAAAAAATTATAATACTAAGAACTTATTACATGTCAAGCACCATCATAAGGACTTACATGTTTTGACCTAATCCTCCTGTAATCTTGTGAGGTATGCACTGCTGTTACCCCAATTTTCTGTGTATGAATAGCTTGTTCTGTTTCACTGCTGAGTAGTATTCAGTTGTGTAGATGGACCACAGTTCGTTAATCCATTCACCAGGTGGCTGTTTCCAGTTTTTTGCTACCATGAATAAAGCTGCCATAAATATTTACCTACACAGTTCTACAGATCTGCATTGATTTTAAAATTCTCATAGAAGTTTCAAGATCCAAGAAAAGGCAAAGCAATTCAGAAGAGCAAGTAAAGGAACTTTATTTAAGTCTAGATTTATTTTTAAGGCTTATTAAGGTAATGACTTTTCTATAAGAATAGATAACTACTATAGAATAATAGAAAAGACCCCTAAAGAGAACCATAGATGTATAAGAAATTGTCATATGAACAGAAAGCTTATAAATCAGTGGAGAGAATGCACAAAATACGTGTATTTGGTGTGATGCAAGTAATTTTTTTGTTTGAAACAGTAAAAACAATATATTCTGAATGAAATCACTATAAACATCTGTGTATAGGCATTTCTATGAATACGAGTTTTCATTTTTACGAGTGCTGAATTGTCTGGTAGATATATGTTTAACTTTAGAAGAAGCTGACAAATGGCTTTGCAAAGCAGCTGTACCATTTTGCATTGGTACCAGTTTATGAATGAGAGCTGATGCTGTCTTTCTTCACCCGGACTTGCAATTGTCAATTTTTCTTTTCTTTCTTCTTCTTTTTTTGCCATTTCAATAGGTATGTAGTGATATTTCATTGTGGTTTTAATTTGCATTTCCCTGATAACCAGTGATGTTGGCCCTCTTTTCATGGTTCCATTTGTTTATCATCTGTGTGTTTTCTTTAGTGAAGTATCTATTCAAATTTTTGCCCATTGTAAAAACTGGGTTGTTTTCTTTTTATTAAATTTCGGGAATATGTGTTATGTATTGTATATATAAGTACTTTTAGAGATATGTGTTTTTTCCCTCCATTTATGGCTCTGCTTTTTATTCTCTTGACTGTGTTTTTCTCAGTGGAAAAAGTTTTTAAGTAGCATAAAGTCCAATTTACCAATATTTCTTTATGAATCATGTTTTTGATATCATACCTAAGAAATCTTTGCCTAATCCATGATCAAAAAATATTTTCTATATTTATGTGTTTTAGGTTTTATGTTTAGATCTATGACCCATTTTGAGTTATTTTTCTATAATGCATGAGATATGGGCCCATGCTCATTTTCTGCATATGGATAATCAACTGTACTGGCACTGTTTATCGGAAAGACTGTCCTTCTTCTGTAAAGTTCCTCCATTAAATTTCCATTTCTCAAAATCAATTGCTGTATGTGCTTGAGGTTTATTTCTGGATTCCTTCTTCTGTTCCGATGATCTCTGTGTCTAACCTTTTACTAATATCACACTGTTTTGTACTAAATCATTAAATCAGACAGGCTTGGTCCTCTCATGTTGTTCTTTTTCAAAATAGTTTTAGCCATTCTAATTCCTTTGGCATTCCATAAAATTTTTAGAATCAGCCTGCTGAATTTTGCAAAAAAGACTGTTAGAATTTTGATTGGGATTATGTTGTACGTTGAATCTGTAATCAGTTTGGGGAAAGCTGATAATAACATTGAGTTTTCCAATCCATGAGCACATTATATTTCTCCATTGCTTGAGTTTTTTATTGCCTTCCTCCATGATTTGTTTGTAGTTGTCAGCATAGAAATCCTTTGTGCATTTTGTTAAGTTTATGCCTAAGTACTTCATGATTTTGGTGTTGTTGCAAATGTAACTTTTAAAAAAATTCAATTTCCAATTCTTCACTGTTATACAGAAATACAACAAATTTCTATATGTCTAGTTTTACACTAACTTCGCCAAACTCAATTATTAGTTTAAGTAATTATTTCTACAATGTTGTCTCGCTCCCTCTCTTTCTCCTTACCTCACTCCCTCCTTCCTTATTTTCCTTATTGCTAATGCTTGAAACTTCAATATGATGTTTAATAGGAGCGGTGAATGTTAACATCCTTACTTTATTCTAGACCTTAGAGGGAATGTGTCTGTATTTTATTAATATCATTAAAAATGTTATCTGTGAGTTTTTTGTACATGATGATTAGCAGATTAAGGCTGTTCATTTCTATGTCTAGTTTACTGAGAGTTTTTAATATGAATGGATGTTGAATTTTGTTAATGTATATTGACAATACACATTACATTAAATGATTTTAGAATGTTGAAGACATTTGCATATATGTTCATGAAAGATAGTAGTCTGGGGTTTTCTTTGCTTGTAATTCCTTAATCTGGTTTTGGAATCAGGGTAATCCTGGATTAATAAAATGTGTTAGGAAATGTTCTCTCTTCCTCTTTAATCTTGAAGATTCTGTGTAAAATAGGTATTATTTCTTACTTAAGTGACTGTGATGGGTCTAGGTATGTTAATTTTTGTATTTGTCCTACTTACGTTTTTCCAAGATTCTTAGAACTGTGATCATTGTATTTTATTAATTTTGGAAAATATTTGTCATTATACTTTAAAATACTTTTTTTCTGCTCAATTCTCTATTCCTTCCCTTTTGGGACTCCAATTATGCATATGTTAGGCTGTGCAATATTGTTCCATAGCTCTTCGGTACTGCCACTTTTTCACTTTTTGTATGTATATGTTTCAGTTTGGATAATTTTCTGTTGACGTGTCTTCAGGTTCACTAATTCTTTCCCATGTTGTATCCCGTCTGCTGATAATCTCATCTAAAGAATTTTTAAAAAATCTCTGATGTCATGTTTTCATTTTTAGTATTTTCCATTTGACTTTTTTCTCATTGTTTCTATCTGAATTTCCCCATAGTTCATGAATGTTTTACATCTTTTTTCCACTAAACTCTTTAGCATTTTTATTTAGGTTTTTAAATTCTAGTTGTGATATATCCAAAATCTAGGCCAGCACTTTCTGGTTGTCTTAATACCTTTATTATTTAACAGTGGCTATTGTGTGTGTGTGTTTGTCATAATTTTGAAGATTGCCAAACATTGTGTGTAAAAGAACCAAATAGACAGAGGTCAGTAGTAGTTACTCCCAGAAATGAGCATGCTTGTCTATTTTGTCAATTGTTCAGCTGTGTTTCGGTTTTGTTGTCACTGTAATTACTTTGTGCCACATATTTCAAATTTCTCTAGTGGTAGACTGCAGCTTCCTTATGCTTACTGTGAGGTCTGGAGTATCAGGGTTTTTCTCTATGTCCTCTTAGCAGATCCCACATGGTCGTACCATAGAGAGGGTCTTTCTCTGTGCTTCTGCCTTCCTTCACCAAGAACGAGACTGTTCTTCTTTATTAATGGCTGCAAGACTCATGTCAGGGCAGAAGAATTGTCTTATTTCTCCTGCTCAATTAGCTCCTGTGCTCCTGAGCCTCAGGAGGCAGGTTTTCTTTGCATTTCTGACCCTTCCTACCATGGTAACAAAACTCTGCTTGTAACAGTAGGGTCTTGGTGAGAGCATATTTCCTTCCTTTTCTCCATCAGTGGCAGATCCCTAATTTATATCTGTGCATAAGCAGGTTTTCTGCTCTTCCTTTGCTGACAGATCCTTTTTGCCTCTACCCTTCTCCTATTAGTAGCCAAACTTTGCTTAGCACCGGGGCTGGAGAATTTCTATCCCTTGCCCATAAGCAGATGGTCTTTTCTTTATGTGAAAGGAGGGTTTAGGATTTGCCTTAGTCTATTCAGGCTGCTATAATAAAATACAATCAACTGGGTAGCTTGAAAACCACAAACATATATTTTGAATAGTTTTGGAGACTGTAAAGTCCAAGATCTATTGGACCATGGCTGGTGCCGGCAGACTCAGTGTCTGGTGAGGACCCTCTTTCTGGTTCATAGATGGTGTCTTCTTGATGTGTCCTCACATAGTGGAAGGGACAAAGCAGCTCCCTGGAGCCTCTTTTATAAGGGCACAAATCCCATTCACTAGGGCTCTGTCATCAGGACCTAATCACCTTCTTAAGGCCCCACTTTCGAAAACCATAATCTTGGTGATTAGGATTTCAACATATCAATTTTGGGAGGACACAGACATTCAGATCATAACAGGGCTCATTACTGTCCTACAGAGGCAACTTATTACCTGAACATCATGGTTACATCTGTACCACTGAAGGTGTCTCCCTCAAGTGTCCTGCCTTGCCCAGAGAGCTGGTGAGTGGATGTGGACTCTGCATCTTGGGTCTGGGGCTCCCAGTATCTAAACTGTCCCACTAGCCCACACTTAGCCTTTAAGAATTTATTAACATTTCCTTTATCTTGTTCTTATCTGTTTTTATGGCTGATTCCTCCTTTCTCCATGGCTGCATCTGAAATGGAACGGTTCCTGTGTCCCCTCTCTTTTCAGAAGGGCTTGGACCCTTTGGCACTCAGTTCTTCTGTTTGCCTTGAGACATCAGCTTTCTGATGGACTTACAAAATGGTTTGGTGGGGTGGGGAACCTGCGGCCTCAAGGCCACATGTGGCCCTCCCTATCCCCAAGTGCGGCCCCTTGACTGAATCCAAACTCCACAGAGCAGATCCCTTTATTAAAAGGATTTGTTCTGTAAAGTTTGGATTCAGTCAAAGGGCTGCACTCAAGGATCCAGAAGGCCAAATGTGGCCCCAAGGCTGCAGGTTGATTTTAACCAAAAATTGGTACCTATTTTGGGATGGAAGGAGAGGAAGGGGTGAGTCAGCTAAAATACTCCTCTGCTAACTAAATCACTGGATGATGCTTAAAATTGATGACTCAATGGACACCAAAGGAGGTAAATACTAAAATAAAGTTAAAAGGTTTCAAAGTGCTTGTCTCTGAGAAGGAAGCCGGAGGTAGTAAACTATTGAGGGGGAAGTCAATAAGAAGGAGGAGAAACAAGGAACTTTTCTTTCATGTTCTGAGCTTTTGGTATTACTGTGCTTTTAAATGCTTTGTAGGTGTTATTTTGACCAGAATTATTTTTTAGAATGCATTAAATTGTTTTTATTTTTATAATTGATAAAACTTTCTTTTTATTTAAATAAGAAATTGCTTTAGTGAAAAAAATACAGGTCAAATGTAAATATCCAAGTGATATAGAGACATTCAAAAACAAAAAAGAAGAA
Source organism: Lepilemur ruficaudatus (assembly GCA_963574885.1). NCBI lineage: Eukaryota > Metazoa > Chordata > Mammalia > Primates > Lepilemuridae > Lepilemur > Lepilemur ruficaudatus. The sequence continues at coordinate 910 of CAUYRT010025716.1, read as the reverse complement.
AAAAGCAAAAGCAAAAGTATCTGTTACTTAGAGACAATTATGGTCAACATCTGGTAATAATCCTTTCAGCAATTCTTCCCACAATTATAATTAGCTGAACAAATAGATTGAGAAATGATAGGTATTGTGTTTTTTCTTTCTTTAAAAAATATTACATATAGTTTTTTCTTTTAAAACTACATGTACTTTTTAAAAACAATGAATATCTGTGTAAGCATCCCATAGGTTATTAGACAAAAATTAAAAATACAACCCAGGGTGCTTAGAATTTTTCCTAAAAGTACACAGCTAATTGATGATAGACTCAAACTATATCTCAGATTTTTTGACAGTCAGTTTTGTGTATTTTCCAATACACTAGGTTGTTTATTGCCTGATTTTGAGACATTATTGGCTTATTGCTAACTATTATAATGGATTTTGCTAGAGTTTTGCAAGATGTATTTTTTGAACCAATTCTGGCTTTGCCACCCAATTAACTTTTAAAAATATTTGAAAATTTCAAGTAAGAAAAAATATTCTTAATGCAGACAAAGATAAAAAAAAAAGGGATGGGTCTTTAAAGGTCAGATCATTGTTGTGAACACAGAATCTGTGAACAGCTAGATTTTTTTAAATAATAGAACTAACCATGATCCCAAACAATCTAAATTCAAAATCCTGGTTCTTCAAAAATTTTTACAGTGACTTTGATAAATGTGAGCATCTACAAATTTTTCCAATTAGTAATTGTCAACTGAGGGGAAAACATTTCAAAGAAACTTTAAAATTTTAAATATTTTTTAAAAATCTGAAGGACCTATCTAAGCATTCTAACCATGAACAGCTCTAATCATTTAAAATACAATTAATATAATCTCATGCGTTTGTACTCAATACTAAATTGGAACTAATTGATCAATGCTTATGT
>CAUYRT010025714.1:0-31419 GCA_963574885.1 Lepilemur ruficaudatus | reverse complement strand
CAAACAACTAAAAATAGAAAAACTTAGTCGCGCATGGTGGCGCATGCCTGTAGTCCCAGCTACTCGGGAGGCTGAGGCAGGAGGATCGCTTGAGCCCAGGAGTTTGTGGTTGCTGTGAGCTAGGCTGACGCCACGGCACTCTAGCCCGGGCAACAGAGTGAGACTCTGTCTCCAGAAAAAGAAAAGAAATGAAAGGAAAAGGAAAGGAGAGGAGGAAAGAAAAAAAAAAGAGAAAGAAAAGCGGCTTCTGGCTGGAAGGGGGACGGGTGGGGGCTGCCAGGTTGGCCTCCTCTGGCTCCCGCAGTTCTGGGACATGGCCTCCAGGTGGCGCCCAAACCTGCACTTTCCCGCCTCTCTAAGGGATGGTGTGTCTGTCTGTCTGTCCGTCCGCCTGTCTGTGTCTCTCTCTCAATGTGGGGGCTGTCTGGGTGTGTATTGTGGAAAATCTGGGACCACACACCGGCACTCATGCTGTCCCTGGGAGCGTGGGGGACGTGGGGTGCTGTGGAGGCCCCTGCAACAGGGAAGGGTCCTGCACACACACACACACACACACACACACACGCATGCATGCATGCCTGGCCATGGGAGATGTCATTAGCAGATGCACAGGAGCAGCCCTGATTTATGTCCCCAGTCGCCTAATTACTCCCAGCCCTGGAGGAGGGGAGATGAGCCGCGGCTGGGCGGGGAGCTGACGTGTGGGGGAGGGGGCTCTGGGCGCCAGGCCACCCCGCCCGCCTTTGGAGGCCTGGAGAGGGCCGGGGGGCACCCGGGGCACCGCTCCTGGGAGGGAAGAAACGGTGTCCTCTGGGAGCAGACCCGGTGCAGCCCCCTGCGGCCCCCCACTGTGCCTCTGCTGCAGCCGGAGGGTAGGGGCTCACAGGGCTGGCCTGTCCCCAACACTGCAGCCAGGGGAGCTTGGTGGAGGCGCCCCATTGGATCCCTTTACCAAGAAAATGCTGGATCCTTGTCCTGGGGGCTCAAGGGGTGTCCCCACATGTGAGGGAGGCCACCTTCCACTCTGACCTCAGTCTGGAACCCCTGGGGCTGGTGGACACTCAGGCCCACGGAGCCCTGCGCCCCACAGAGGGTCCTCACAGCCAGGTCCCCTCCCTGGCCTCCCTCCGTGTCTGTCTCTGGCCTGTCGCGGTCTCTGACCCTGTTCTTGTTTCCCCATCTCTCCTTACTCTCTGGCCTCCCTGTCTCCCTATCTCTCTTTCCGTCTCTGTCATCCTATCTCTGTCTCTTCTCCTTTCTCTCTCTCTCTCCCTCCCCGTACCCAAGCAGCTGCTACCTAACAGGCTGTTAATGATGACACAGTAAGTGGAAGGCAGAGTCCTGGGGGAGCCGCCATGATCTGTGTAATTGGTCTCATAGGAGACAGAAGTGTCTAATATTTACACACCCGCATTAGTCCTCTGGGAGCCTTATCGTGGCTGGAACCAAGTAGGGAGAGGGGGCGCTGGCTGACGCCATCTCCCCCAGCCACACCTGCTCAGAAGGCCTTTACTTAATGGGCACTGGCCCCTGTCTTCGGGTGGAGACGGCAGGGCCCAGGCTGAGGGTGCAGGGGGAGGCAGAGTTGGGGCTGGGAGTGGTTTGGCTGGACAGGCCCGGCTGGGCATGGGGCACCCCTCCCCGTGAGTGCTCATGCTGCAGATGGAGGCCGGGGGCTCCAGGGGCGTTACAGGGCAAGAGCCCCCCCCAAGAGTGAGGGCAGCGAGGCAGGGGGAGAGACAGACACAGAGAGGCAGATCCCAGGAGGTGTGTTTGAGCCCCTGGATCCAGCCGTGCCTACAGCCCTCCTGCCTCAGACTTCACTTCCTGAGTCAACAGAAGCCCTCTTTTGCTCAGCCAGCTTGCGGCACACCTAAGACATCCTGCCCGACCCAAGCACGGGAGATTTCTAAACAGCGTTTGCCGAGATTTCATCGTGTCCTGTAGCCCAGTGTACCCAGCCGAGGGGAACAAAGCTGCCCTGGTGGCCCCTTCTCCAGGTCCCAGGGGAGGCAGTGGGGAGACCTCACCGGAGGAGGCTCGGGGGCTGGGAGGGGCTGTCATGGGGGGGGGACCCCAGCAGCTCTGCTTGGCCCGGCACTTGCTGAGCCAGGCCGGTTCCGGTGCTTTGTGGGCTTGTGTAGGCAGCCACCCCAGACGAGGGCGTCGTTACCCTGCTTCAGACGGGGACAGCGAGGCAGAGCTGGGATGCGGGCCAGGGCCCCCCGTTCTGGGGGGTGCTCTCTCCAAAGGCTGCTGCCAGCCACCAGCACAGGGACTTCTCATGGCTCATCGCTCAGGCGAGGCGACAAGTCTCCAGAGTCGTCCTGGGCTGTCTGCCAGGACGCGGGACGGGCGGGCGTCCAGGCCGCTCTCGGCGCTGGGGCTGGGTTCAGGGGCTCCCGCTGTCCAGCTGTCCACCCAGCGGGACGTTGAGGGAAGGGGCTGTTCTGATAGCCTCGGGTGCAGCACCGGCCTCGGGCGCCCTGCGACGTGGCAGGACGGTGGACAGATGCCCCTGGTGGCCCCCCACTCCCTGCATCCTCTGTGACAGCGGCCAGCGATGCCAGCCGGTGCACCTGCGTGCCTCAGTTTCCCCGTCAGTCAAGTGGGGATGAGAACGCCTTCTCCCTCTCAGGCTGTTGGGGCATTTTGGGGTCAGGGCAAAGTCTTCTCAGAAGGGACTTGGACCCTTTGCCACGGGTCCCTTTCCGGGGAGCCATGGTGGTCGCCCATCCCCCTGGCGGAGGCCTGCGTGGCGCCCTGCCCGGTGCCAGCAGCTCACCCCCTCTCTGCCCGGCGCCCGCAGGACCGGCTGACAGTTTACAAACAGAGCAGCTGCAGGGGCGTCTGTTCACAGCTCGCCCCCGCCCCAGCTGGGTGTTTCCAGGATGCCTGGCAAGCTGGGCTGGGGGAGGGGGCAGCCACCACTGCCAGCGCCCGCCGCCTCCGGGGCCCCAGGCGACGCACTCCACCCACTGCCTGCCTCCCTCCAAGCCTCTAGGGCCCTGTCTGCGCGATCTCTTGCCCTGGAGGTAGAGCCCCTGCCAGCACCTTTGCTGCGTCTCTGACCATCGAAACAACATGTGTTCATTCCTTTTAATTTTTATAATTCAGAAATACCCCGATGTAGGAAAAATGGCATTTCATGGGTGCTATTTTAGGTGCAGTTTTTTTTATAGCAGCCTTATTGAGATATAATTCACATATCATGCAAGCCACTCGTTTAAAGTGTGGACTTCAGTGGTTTTGAGATTCTTCGCAGAGTTGTGCAACCATCACCAGCCTCTAATTCTAGACTGCTTCTACCACCCCAAAAAGAAACCCTGTACCCTTAGCGTCACTCCCTGTACCCCCAGGCCTCAGCCCCTGGCAGCCACCCATCCCCTTTCTGTCCCTAGGGGTTTGCCTGTTCATATCCACAGAGGCACGTGGCATGTGGTCCTTGGTGTCTGCGTGGCTCACTCAGCGTCGTGTTGCCGGGGTCCGTGAGCGTCGTGGCAGGTGTCAGGACTTCGCTCCCTTGTGTGGCGGAGTGAGATCCACCCGTGGGTGTGTCACGTTTTGTGTGTCATTCATCAGTTGATAGACACGTTGAGTTGTTTCCACGTTGAATCATGTGGCTGGGAACACGCGTGTGCGTGTTTCTGCATGCATGTGTGTTTCTGTTTTCTTGGGCCAGTGCCCAGGGATGGAGCTGCCACGTTCTGGGTGACTCCAGGTGTCAGTGCGCTGCACGGTGTCTTCCGGCTCTGGGGCTCTGTCCTCCCGTGGACACCTCTCGAGGCAGCGTGGCCTCAGGACCCAGCATTTGTCAGCTGGTTTGGCAAGAAGCAGACGTCCAGTTCTCAGTCCCACTGGGGTCTGGGGCTCAGTGGGTGACAAAGCCCAGGGCCATCCAGCCAGGGGGACAGCCACACTGGAGCTCCAGCCCTGGTCTGGACCCGACTCGGAAGCCAGACAGGGCCAGGCCTGGGGCCTGCCTGCCCGCAGCGGTGCCCACTGGCCCCTGCTGGGCCACCTGAGCCAGCCGTGGACGGGCCTCCCCTCTCTCCCCCGGGGCCTCACTTCGCGGGACGCAGGGGAGTCTCTTTTCTAAACTCAAAAGACACTTCCTCTCTCCTTGGTGATTCTGCACCCAGAAGCCCAGGTAATGGGGCAGCGGCCCAGGGCCCTGGCACAGGGCTCTCCTACTGTGTGGTGCCACGCCCACCCCCAGCCCCATCCGCCGCAGCCAGTTCCTTGGCCTCCCAGCTGCACCCAGGGCCTGTTCTCCCCGCAGTCTGCGGAGCTCCTGCCCTGTCCTGGATAACTAACTGGGCCCCTGCTATCCCCTCAGAGCCAACCACCCGCCAGCTGTCACAGGCCACCATGCCAGGCCCTCACGCACAGGTGGGAACTGCTGTTTGGCTCCATTTTAGAGATGAGGAAACCGAGGCACTGAGAGATGGAGTCACTTGCCTGAGCTGCACAAGCTAATAACTGGCAGGGACAGGGAACCCAGGTCTGTGCCCAGCGCTAACTCCTGCACTGCAGAGTTACGTGAGCCCGGCCGAGACAGCCTGGCACTCAGTAGGTGCTCAGTCGGCACCCACTGCCTGGGAATCTGTCCCACGGAGTCGCCCAGCCTGGCTCCGAGGGGACTCTGGTGGCCATGGTGGCCAGCCTGTTATTGCATACCCAGTGCGACTTCCTCCGCAGTACAAGGTTCTGGAATCTTCCGCCCCTCCTTCTGTCGCTTAGGACTTGTGTGCCTGCGTACGTGCTGCGGGAATCAGCTCTAGATGCTTTCTGGTTTGGGGGACAGGCCCCCGCTCCCCTTGATTTGCCCCCCAGCTCCCTGGGCAGATGCTGGGGTCCCAGGGAGCCCAGTTTGGGAATCGAGGCAGGTCCAGGCAGCAGGCCCAGAAGTGCCCTGAAGGTCCGGCTCCTGGGATCCAGGAGGCCGGAGAGGCCCTGGGCCGTGGTCTCTGGGGGGAGGGGCAGGCGTGGGGGTCACGCCGGGTGGGGATGCCGAAGCTTTGAACCCTGGAGCCTGCAGCGTCGGAGAATCCGCGCTTTGCCCGTCCATCTCCCCCAGGTGGCAGGTGCACTGGAGGTGCCATCGGCCCCTGCGTGCTGTGTGTCCTCCAGCTGGGCGCTCGGCCTCACTGAGCCTCAGTTTGGCCGCCCGCAACGTGGGGTCGCGGCACACAGCAGGGAGGTGGAATTCCAGCTCCAGGCATCCTGCGCAGTGCCACAGCCAGGCTGGGCTCCGGCTGAGAGGCGCCCCCGCCCGCCACCGAGGATGCTGTGACAGGGAGAGCATATGGCAGGCATATGCCACGTGGGAACATGCCTACAGGAGGAGGCAGGAGGCGCGGGGGGGGCGAGGCCCGCGTCGCTGTCGGCATGTGCCGTGCTCTGTCCATGCCCCCTGTGCTGGGCCCTGCCCCAGAGGGTGACCGCCGGCCCACCTGGGCTCTGGGGCACGCGTGTGGGGCCTCCCGGGGTGGGGGCGATGCACCCGCTGCCCACTAGATGGCGCTGTCCCCTGCCGGATCCGGCCAGCTGTAGCCTTGTGTGCCCTGGCGGTGGGGTGGGGACTCTGGGGGCGAGGGCTGGTTCCCCTACCGTGTCTTCCTGGAGCCCTTCTGCGCGCTGGCCACAGAGGGATGGGGGCCTCGTCCTCCGGGGCTCGGTGTGATTGACGCCACTAGTGGGGCGCCCAGGGGCTGAGAGGGCCCAGAGGAGGGACCCCAGCCCCAGCCCCCTTCCTGGGAGACCTGGGGGAAGAGTTGGGCAGGCGCGGAAGGAAGGTGGGCAGGTGCGCCGGCGGGGGGAACTACACGGGCAGAGGCTGGGAGGGGGACCCGCTGGGTGCCGTGGGCTCAGGTGGGTGCAGCTGGAGCAGGCGTGAAGCCCAGACCTGCCCCAGGGAAGGAGCGACGTCCTGCGATGCAATCCCATCCTTACTGTCCAGTTGCCTGTATCGATCACTTGCCGTGTGCCAGGCATCAACAGCTCATCTGACAGGAGGGGGCACGCTGTACTCTGTCCTATCCCAGCTGTACTCCGGTGCACAGAGAGGTTGAGTAGCTGGCCTGGGGTTGCACAGCCAGTGAGGCAGAGCTGATACTGGATCTTTCCCTCGGGGAGGTGCCGGAGGCCAGGGGAGCAAGGGGAGGTCTGGGGTGCCCACTGAGCCCTCCCCGGCCCTCAGGATCCCACGCTTCTGCCCCCAGAGCCCTGCCTATGCCCTCCCTCGGCCAGGCTCCTGCACCTGGTTCCTGGCTGCCTGGGCTGGACACTTGTCCCCCAGGGCATTGTCCCCGAGCCTCTCCCACGCAGCAGGCACCTGGGATGTGCTCTGGTGGCCCTGCAGCGGGACTGCCCACGGGAGAAGCCCCTGAGCCCCCAGGAGGTCTGGCAGCAAGTGTCATGGATTGGGACGGGTAGCTCTGGGCTCTCAGCTTCTGGGGGCCTTTGCTACCAATGGGGAGGCCGTGTAGAAGCCCCCGCCACACTCCACGCCCCGTCCACGTGTCCCCCCACCTTGCTCGCTCCTATCCTGCATCAGGCCACACACTGGGGGACAAGGGTTGCTGTGTTTCTGGGACAGCAGGACGGGTTTGGAATGGGAGAGTCAGGAGACCACGAGGGAAGGACCAGGAAGGGGTGTCCCAGCCGCGGGGCAGGCACCGGTTCAGAGCCGCGGTCCCGGCGACCACGTGAGCTGTGCCCGTTTCACACACGGGCAGCTGGGGCCGTGGGAGGGCCTCAGCCCTGGGGGGCATCCGGCCTGCGCCCACCGCACTGTGCTCTGAGCTCTGTCCCGTGGCCTCCGGTGACCCCCGAGCTGGGGAGAAGGAGGGCAGGGGGGATCCCCCACCCTGTTGCAGCGGGCGGTCTCGGCAGGGCCCCGGTGCCCGCCTGGATCCCGGTGCGGGAGCAGATGGGCAGGGAGAGCGAGATGGCATTCGGTGCTGCCAGCTTCCGGCTCCCCACGGGGTGGGCGTGAGAAGCCAGTGGCGGAGGTCCAGCCTGCCATCCTCACTTCCCCGCTGCCTGCTCAGCCCTTCCAGCAGCTTCTACCCCACTGCTGCCGCTCGGGAGGCCCGAGAGCCCGGCCATGTCCTAGCTGGGGGGCCCAGGACCACCGATGAGATGACACCCCTCCTGGCCTCGGTTTCCCCATCTGCAATGTGAGGGCCTGCTTTTCAATCCTATGTGACCTTGGGCAGGTCCTTAACTTCCCTGTGCCTCAACTTCTCCATCTGTAAAATGGGAGAATATTGGTGGCTCCCTCCTAGTGTGGGGCTGAGGGGAGTTTATTCCCATACAACCACGTAGCAGGAGGGGACGGGGGGTGACTTGCGGGATCTTCCCTGGGCAGGGAGACTCAGACGGGACTGGGGCTTGGAGGGCAGGCAGCTTCCTGTAGGGAAAGACGACCCCGCAAATGTGGAGGGGTCATACAATAGCTAACACTCATGGAGGGCTTGCTGGAAACCAGACGTGGTCTAAGCGCTGCACACACGTGACCTCATTTAACTCACGGCAGCCTTTGGTCTGGCGCCGTCATTGCTGCCTCTGTACAGATGGGTAAACTGAGGCATGGAGTGACAGAGGCGCTTGCGGAGGGTCCCTGGGGCGCGTCCCTTTGGCAGAGCTCTCGTCCAGCCTCTCAGCTTTGCGCTGGGATCCCGATTCCTCCCTTCTCTTCCCAAGCACATGCGCCAGCCCAAGCCCGGGTCCCGTCCCGATTGCCGGGTGCCAGCGTCACCCCGTACTGTGGTCAGCTGCGGGGTCTCGTCCCTTGCCTGCCCTCGCTCTGGCCTGGGCCACACGCGTACTGAGTGGCAAAGGCCTTACTCCGGGGCAGGGCCGCCAACCGCGTATGGCCACTTCCGTTTGAAGTCAGGTGACGCGCGGTGAAAACCCCGGCTCCTCCATCGTGTTAGCTGAGTTTCTGTGCTCGGCACGTGTGGCTGGCAGCGACTGCTTCGGGCAGCACGGCTCTAGAATGTTCCATCGTCATGGCTCTTTCCGTGAGATGGTGCTACTCTTGCCACCAGGCAGACTAGAGTCTCGGCTGGGGAGGGCATTGGGGGCTGGAGGGCTGAGGGTGGAGGAGAACACGCCAGAACAGCGCCCACGCTTGTGGCTGTGTCCCGGGGCAGCACACGGTGCGAGGAGGGATGTTTCTTATATGTTTGTAAGTAGATTTGTAGGAGGATTGTTAAAAGATATGAAAAATGAGATCCATTTAGTCAAGCTTTTTATAAACTGCTCCTCTTGAAAAGGAAAAATGGCCTAAAATTGGGCGTCTCTCTGGACATCTGGGACGTGCCCTCACTGTCCCTGGCCTCAGTTCGCACACAGGCACACGAAGGAGTGACTGCCTGGGCCCTCCGCCTGGAGATTCTGGGATGCGGGGCCTGGACGTATGTCCCTGCTTTGCCGAGAAATGTTGGGCAACTTGACTCACTTTTGGAGCCTCGGTTTCTTCATCTATAGAATGGGCAGAGTGACCCTGCCGTGTTGGGCGAGGGTGTGAGTTGGGGGTGGGGTGTGCATGTGCCTAGGGAGGCCTGGCACGGAGCAGGGGCCTTGCCACCGCTCTCGGAAGGGACAGGAGGAGCAGAGTTGGGCCGAGAGGCCTGGCCACCCCTCTGTAAACTGCAGCCCCCACCCGCAGCCCGGAATAGTCCAGCTCCCTTCCGGGGTGGCGTCCGCAGACTGAGTTCAAACTGGCCGCAGCCTTCGCTCCCTCCCTGATTCGCAGCGAAGGGAAGTTATGAAGACGCCTGTTCACTCCTCGTTGGTTGGACGCCTGTTCCCTGGGTCCCCACCAGGGCTGCAGAAACAGCAGCGGGAAACCCGGCCGAGCTCAGGCCTCGGGCAGTGGCACAGCCTGCGGCCCACTGTCCCTTCCCTGCCCTTCGAGGCTTGTCTCCAAGTGGAAGGGGTGGCAGCATCAGGACTTCCTGCAGGAGCCCCTCCCTGCCTTGCAGGGGGACAGGGGAGGGGGTGGTCAGAGGCCTGGGCCAGCCTGCCTGGGGGCCCGTGCAGCAGGGTCACCATGCTCTCCTCCGGGAGGGACAAACGTGTCATGTTGGCGCCTGCCGAGCCTGTGAGGGGGCTGCTGCTGCTGCTGCTGCTGCTCTGTGAGCCCCACCCCCGTGGCCCCAGCCCCAGCCCAAGCGGCCTCTCCCCGGGGAGGCCAGGCCTGTTGTTCTGCAGGGCTCACTCCTGCCAGCTGGCTGAGCGGTTGCCATGGCGATCTTTCAGCACTTGGGGGCCCGCTGCTCCCCCTTCATGTGGAGCCACTTCTGTGAGGCCCCTCTGGGTCCTGGAGCCTGGGCGGGACCATGACCCCTGCTGAGGGAGGGTGGGGCTCAGGGCCAGGATGGAGGGCTCTACAGGGTCACCAGAGGGAGGAAGCTGGTGGCAGAGAAGAAAATCACCCGAGGAGGGTGTGTGTGTCCCTGGGACGCCAAGGTGCTAAGTGTGCCCCCCAGCCGCACACGCACAGCCCGCTGCAGGGTGCGGGCCCCAGCCCCACCGCATGTTCCTCCCACTGAGTGCTCCCCCCACTGAGTGCTCCTCCCACTGAGTGCTCCTCTCCCCACTGAGTGCTCCACCCAATGGGTGCTCCACCCCCCCACTGAGTGCTCCTCTCCCCAGAGTGCTCCCCCCACTGAGTGCTCCCCCCACTGAGTGCTCCACTCCCCACTGAGTGCTCCCCCCACTGAGTACTCCCCCCACTGAGTGCCCCACTCCACGGAGTGCTCCACTCCCCACTGAGTGCTCCTCCCCCACTGCCTGCTCCTCCCACTGAGTGCTTCATTCCCCACTGAGTGCTCCCACACTGAGTGCTGCCACACTGAGTTCTCCACCAACTGAGGGTGCCCCCCACACTGAGTGCTCCCCTAGAGTGCTCCCCCACTGAGGGCTCTCCCCACTGAGTGCTCCACCGAGTGCTCCAGGCTCCTGAAGACCGTTTTCTGTGTGACGAGGCCGAGGGATCGAGAAGCAGGCAGACGGTGTCAGAACGAAGACCCAGCCACGGCTCTGTGGGGGCAATTTCAGAGGCCCTTGGGGACAGCCCGTTTGTCCCAGGGAAGCCAAGGCGCAGAGATGGTGAGCACCTAGCACGGAGTTGCGCAGGGCTGGGAAAGGGAGCCGCCTGTCCTCCTGTGTGGGCACCAGGGCCACAGAGTGGGGGCGGGAAGGAGGGAGAGGCAGGGGGGGTCGCTTAGTGGCCAGCAGGGACAGGCCAGCGTGGGGGTCTTGCTGCTGCACTCCTAGGGTCCCTGACTGGCTTCCTGGGGGTGGGGACCCACCTCAGGGGGTGGGGCTCCGTCTGGCCGGTGCTTGCTGGGCGGGGACAGAGGTCAGGCAGAGGAGGGGCCTGGGCTGGTGTCTTGTGTGAGCCTGACCGGGAGTGGGGACCAGTAAGCCACGGGCAGGCCCCGCAGTAGCACCTGCTGTTGGTGATGGTCCCGCCTGTCCTCCCGCAGCACCTGGCCACCCAGCCCTGTGGTTGCCTCTGGTCTCGGGTGACACCAGGGCTTTAATTTCAATGACCTTGATGCTTGTCCCGCCAAACATTTCAACTAAGGGGACTCCTCTGGCAGGAGCGGTTTCCACGGCAATGGGGGCCGCCCCGAAAAGCTCCTTCCAGCCCCTGCCCTACCCCAGGGAGCAACTCGTGCCCCTGCCTGTGCATCCACTATCCGCTCTGTGCTCGCCCACCGCCCCCGGGCCACACAGGGAGCCCCCGCCCAGCACTGCCATCCTGGAGAGACGGGGACCCAGGGCTTGGGACCCCGTGTGTGGCCTCAGTGTCAGCCCTGAGATGTGGCTTGATCGTGCCAGGGGATAGCTGTTGACTCGCCCAGCCCAGCTACAGAGAGAAGGGGTGTGGCCCGCCCTGGTGTTTGGGGAGGGGGACTCAGGCAAGACAGCCGGTGTCACCATGGCTCGTCCCCACGCCTCCCCGGGGGAGACACCTGACATGTGGGACGTGGGGTTGGTCAGGGCTTCCGCTGCCAGCCCTGGCCTCCTGTCCCCTCCCCCTGCACAGCGTGGAGGGCTTAGGCCTCCCCGGGGACCAGGCCCTGTCCTCCTGCCCTGGGAAACGCGGTCCCATCCCACGTTCCTGTGGGGGCTCCCCTGACGCACGCTCGGGACGGCACCTCCGCGTTGGCCACCTCACAGCACCTGCTCTTGGGGGGCAGGAGTCCCAGACCCACCACTCCTGGCTGTGCCACGTGGGGAGCTGACTTTGTCTCTCGGGCCTCATGGCTCCCTCCACCGGCACTTGGGGAGCAAATACACGTAGCGCTTAGGGCAGTGGGGGTGCTGCTCCTGCCCTGTGCAGAAGGGGCGCACAGAGAGGATGCTCACGTCTCCAAAGCAGCACAGCCAGTTCTGACTACCGGGCAGCACTTCTAGCCACCGCCGTGGGGGCCTTGTGGGAGAGACAAGGACCAGCTCAGGGGAGGGCAGCTGTCTGGCGAGGGCGTGCAGCAGCCACAGGAGAGGGCTTCGAATTTACTGGGCCCCCTTGTCCTGAGGCCAGCCACCTTCCACTGTGTCCACGGGGCCTAGTAAATGCACGAACAGACAGTCCACGTGCCAACGTCTGTGCGCAGGTGTATCGCAAGCACTTTATAGACTGAACTCGTCCAGTCCTCTCTGACTCTGAGGCCGGCGCTACCATCCCATTCTACAGACAGGGAGACTGAGGGGGTTGAGAACGTGACCGCATCTCCACGCTAAGCAGCACCAGGATCGCATCAGCGCTGTGATTCAGGACACGTTTAGAGCGTCCCCAGGGTGCTACACACTTAAAATGCACCAGTCTCGTAGGATCTGCCCCAGACCTTGCCTGGGGAGTGCGACCACCCCACTTCACAGATGGACAGACGGAGGCTCCGCAGACGAGTGGCTCCCCCAAGGTCACACCAGTGGCATCCGGAGCCCAGACCCCGACCACTGTGCCGGCAGCGCCCCACGGGCGCCCCGCGTGAGAAGCCTGCGCCTCGAGAGTGACTTCTGTCTGCAAACTGGAGGCGACAAATTATTTCTTTTACCGGTTCTACCGTCTCCCGCTTTCCTGGGAGAGCGTCGCGGGCAGGCCGCCTCCCTCTGCTCTCGGCCCTCCCGTCCCTTGTTAGCGGTTCCGCTTTGAACGCGCTTCCTTTCATCACGCACTGACACGCGGTGGCAGAGGGCGATTCCGGGAGAGATTGCCGGGGAGGGGGCGGGCGAGAGCGTGCGTCGTCCTGACAGCTAATTAGCCGAGCGTCTGCATGGGGCCTCTCAGATGGCAGGCGTCACGCGGGACTTCAGAGCAGCCCGCTGCGGCCTCCCTCCTCCACCCCCGCACCCGTGATTTCCGGGGTAACGGTCTCCGTGCTGGCGGCGCCATCCGACGGCAGCCCTGGGGGCCTGCCCGTGGGCGGGAGGCCGGGGCACGGCCGGAACCCTGACCCTGAACTTGCCAAGGGCTGACGGGGCTCTGGATCCGCATTGGGACCCAAGTGGGAGTCTGAGTCCCCGGGTGACCCTGGGCGAGTCTGACCCTCCCCAGCCTCAGTTTCCATCCGCAAAGTGGGTGCAGGAAGTGCTTGCCATGAGCGTCCGGCCCGTGCTGCGCGGTGAGCTAGAAAGAACTGAGCAGGTGTCCAGGTCCCGTCGGTCATGGCGTCTGGGTTTATTGAGCACCTACTGTGCGCCGGGCCCCGTTCTAGGCTCCAGGCACCCAGCGGGAGATAAGAAAGGAGCAGGTGATGCATCTGGCAGCTCATCAGCCATGCGAGGGGCGAGAGCTCGCAGAGAAAGGAAGGCCGGGCTGGGGAGTGCGGGGAGGGAGGGAGGTTGCAACCGCAGAGTGCTGGTCAGGAAGGGCCTCTCTGAGGTCGCTGTGCTCGGGTCCCCACGTGTGTGTTTGCAAGGATGGATCAGAGATGGCCACACTTGTTTGTGGGCTTATTAGAAATCCACAGCCTGTCACTTTGCTCTTTTCAGGGCTGGGGTCTAGGGTCTGAGCAGGCGTTGGAATCCCCAGCGAGCTGGGGGGCGGGGTTGCCGGCGGGCCCAGAGCCTCCCCCTCGGAGCCTGCGTTTCTGACGAGCCTCTGGCCTGCCCGCCGTGGTTCCAGAATCCCCAGGCTGGGCCCGAGGGGACGAGGCTCAGGCATCAAAGCTTGAATGTCTTCTGCCCACGTGGCCACGAGAGCCGCGGATTCATCCCGCAGACCCTTGGGAGGCACCTAGGATCAGGTCAAACTCTCTGGGGCAGCCGCTTTGTGTTTTTAGTGTCTCTGAGACAGAGTCTGGCTCTGCTGCCCGGGCTAGAGTGCCGTGGCATCAGCCTAGCTCACAGCAACCTCCAACTCCTGGGCTCAAGCAATCCTCCTGCCTCAGCCTCCCGAGTAGCTGGGACTACAGGCATGTGCCCCCATGCCCGGCTAATATTTTTGGTTGGCCAATTAATTTCTTTCTATTTTTAGTAGAGACGGGGTCTCGCTGTTGCTCAGGCTGATCTCGAACTCCTGACCTTGAGCGATCCTCCCGCCTCGGCCTCCCAGAGTGCTGGGATCACAGGTGTGAGCCACCGTGCCCGGCCCGCCGGTCACCTTCTCTATTTCACATCTTCAGCTTACTACGTGCCAGGTCCCACCAGCCTGGGCAGGAGACAGCGACCCCAAGCAGCGTCTACACAGACTCTCAACACCTACAGGTGGAGAAGGGGGAGGCTGTTCCAAGTGGAGGGCAGGAGCCGGGCATCGTGGGGCACAGCCTCGGGGAGACCTGGGGGGCTGGCGTGAGGAGGGGCCCCTCTCAGAGGGCCTCAGCTGTCCTGCCAGGGCATGGGGCTTCACTGGGGGCAGAGGGGCCCCTGACAGGTGGGGTGTAATGGAATGTTGCAGGTGTGGAATGTGACGTCTGCCTGCCCCAGCCTTTTGGGAGCCCGAGGAAACCCCTCGGGGGACCCGTCTCCGATGGCCCCGGGCAGCCGGGTGGCACTGCTGGCCCGAGCTCGTCCAGGTGGAGGGAGCCCTGGCCTCGCGCCGCGTCCAGGTGGAGGGAGCCCTGGCCTCACGCCGCCGGCTCTCGCTGGGGCTCCGCACCCCATTGTGGGGTGCGCTGAGGTTTCCAGCCCTGACGTCGTTTTGCCTCTGCTGCCTGTCCTCTGCACCGGCTCTCTGAAGACCTGGAGCTGGGACCAAGAGTCGCCTTCAGAGCGACCCGGGGGGCGAGAGGGAGGAGGAGGGGCCCGAGCCCCGGCCAGTCCGTCCAGGGGGCGTCCGCAGGCAGGCCACGGTGCTGTCCGCGGCTCCAGCCGTCCCTGCCACTCCGCCCGCCAGCAGCTGCCGTCCCAACACGCGTGGGGTCAGAGAGAAAGGCCGTGCGATTGGTCTGTGCCCTGTCGAGACGCCTGGTCTCGGGTACCTCTTGGGCATGTGAGTGGCTGCGACCATAAGGGGTCCAGGGGGTTGGGCTGAATCCTGGCATTTTGGGATCAGATGTCCCGGGTCCTTACTCCACTTGGCCTCTCTGTGCCTCAGCTCCCCACTTTGAGAAATGGGACAGTCACAGCACGGCAGCCCCAGAGGGCTGCGGTGGGGAGTACACAGGTGGGCAGCTCTGAGCGTCCGGAGCATGTGGAGTGTCACAGACGTGCCAGGAGCACGCAGCCGGGGCTGCTCCCCGTGTGGCTGAGCTGGGAGTGAGCGAAGGGAAATAGGATTTTGTTATCCGTGAGGGCAGACATGCAGCGGAGTCAGAAGGACGAGGGCCCGTGGGTGGCTGCCCGGGGTGTAGACAGGATGCTGAAACCAGCTCACAGCGGCGGGAAAAGCTTGTCACCAGTCTGCCTGCAAGGCGGTTTCGTCAACAAAGCGGAAGGGAGCTCGCGGCCGCCCTCCGGCGGGCGGGGGCGGACATGACTGCTGCCAGCGGGCGCTGGCGGGGCAGAGGAGCCGCCCTCCTCCTGCTGAGTTGGAACCTCCCGGGACCCACAGGGCTGTGCCTGTCTCTGCCCTGCAGCCCTCCCCCTCAAATCCCCCATGCTGCAGGCGCCTTCCGGCCTTGTCCTGAATACGCTTAGGCTCTCTCGTAACGGGGTTCTCCTCACCTCTCCTTTGTCTTCTGGGAAGACTCCTTACCTCGGGGGTCACCCCCTCCAGGAAGTCTTCCCTGATAGCCCTCTGCGAATTGGCTGGCTCCGGCAGCCACTGCTTTCCCTGCTGTTGTGGGGGACAGGCACCGAAAGACACGGGTTTGGGGCAGGTCCTCATTTTCGTGAGGGAGGAATGTTCTGGTCGGGCCGTGGGGGTGACAGGAAGCAGGGTGCCCTAGCATCGCCACTCCCTGGGGCGTGGGGCTTGTGTTGCGTAGGTGACGTAGGGCTGGGGACGGTGAGGTCCAGGACCACAGTCCCAGCACTCTGGGCTTGTCCCTGGGCACACCGTGCCTGGTTCTGCCTGAGGACGTCGGGAGAGTGGCTGGCGGTCGTGGTTCCTGGACAGACGACACGGAGTGATGGATCTCGGGCCACGGGGCGGGGCTCCCGAGGGAGGGCGGCATCGCTCACGCTGTCAGGGGAAGGCCGTGGAATTCCGAGGAGTCTGGGCTCCCCAGAGAGGCGGAGGGCGCCCCAGCCCATGCACCCGGGAGTGGCCTCCTTTCCGGGAAGGGCGAAGCTGTCCCTGTTCCTGGGGACCTTGGGGGCTGGGGTGACCCATCCCTGCTCCGGGCGAGGCTGCTGGGCATGTGGCTTCTCCTTCCGGGAACACTGCTGCCGTCATGAAGAAGAGATTTATAAGGTGGGGCGAGATGACCTTGCTCTTTGCTTGGTTAGGGAAACTGAGGCCTGAGGAGCGGACAGCTGCTTTCGGCACCCATCAGGGAGGCCTTTGCCCCTTTACTCCTGCATTTGTTGAGCCGAATGAGGGACTGCTGGTGGCAAGCATTCTAGAACCATCTGAGGGCCGCCCTCTACCTGGGCAGGGATGACAGCGTCCACCAGGAAAGGAGCCCGACTGTGGGAACTGGGCACACGCTTCAGACACTCCCGTCGGGGTCTCTGGCACGTGGACCTGTTTCTTTTGGCTCTGAGGTAGCTCTGTTGTGCCCACTTCATAGACGGCAAGACCGAGGCCAGTGGGCCTGTGCCACTGACAGTCACACAGCAGACCAGGGACAGCACTGGTGGGAGCCAGGCTGTGGCACGCCTGGACCTGCCCTCCTGGCACAAGCACCCCTCCCTCTCGGCGGAGGGGAATAGTCTGGGGCCTCCGAGGAAAGCGGGGGACAGCAGGAAGGAGGGGTGAGTACTTTCTAGGTGTACGCCGGGGCTGGGAGGGGCAGGGCAGAGAAGGGCTCAGCGAACCCTTAGGGGGACGGGGCACTTCGAATGCCGTATGTGACCCGCGTGTTCCAAGGACCCAGCTGGAGCTACACGGGCAGCCGGTGGGCGGCAGAGAGTCGAACCCGCATTTGCAGGACTGCGCGTCCGGTGTCCTGCCCCGTCCCCCCGCCGGCTGTCCCATGCCCGCCAAGCCTGGGGACAGGAGGGCGCCTGCAGGGGTGGCTCTGTCCCCAGCCGCAGGCCGTCAGGCTCTGAGCAGCTGGCTCCGTGCTGCCTTGGAGGCCAGGCCTCTGGAGCAGGGGCTGCGTCTGCCGCTCAGCTAATTATGTGGAAAATTGGAAGAAATTGCATGAGCCTCGGCGGGAAACGAGGTCAGGGCTGAAGGTTATCAGAGCAGCAGCAGCGGCTGGGCCGCCTCCCCCGAGACTCCCGCCCCTGGCCGGCGCAGGGCCGCGTCCAAGACCCCCTCCCCGCCAAGACGCTGGGACATGGGGGCCGCGGCAGGCAGCTGGCCACCCCCAGCCAGCCCCGGTGTATTTTCCAAACCCATAAAAGCCCAGCTGCAAGGTGGACCTGCGTCCCCGGCCCGCCGTGTCCCTGCCTGAGTCTCCTCCGCCTCAGTCGCCCCTCGGTGGCTCCCCAGGGACACCAGGAGTGGAGGGGACGGCTCGCCCCTCTGCTGGGCGCGGCAGAAGGAGGTGCGGGCAGTGCTGGGGGATGGAGAGGTGCAGGATGAGGGACAAAGCCAAGCGCCCCGGCCTGCGCCCTCAGGCTTGCGTCTCACTGCTCTCTCCCCCTGCCTAGACCCTGGTTCAGTAAACACGTATTGAGCACCTACTATGTGCTGGGCATTGATTGCCTCTCCTTGCAGCAATACTTGCTTTTCTCCATTCTCTTTAGCACATCTGTGCTTTCCCTGACCCCAGCCAGCTCCTATTCAGCCTTCAGAACCCACAGCAGATGGCCCTTCCCCAGGCAACCAGTGCACTGTATTAACACGCTCTTTCTTGCCATGCGAGAGGCAGCAGAGCGCAGTTGTTGAACCAGCTGTGGAGCCAGACGCCTGGTTCTAACTTCAGTTCCACAGACCAGCCATCGCCCTCAGCCCGTGGCTTCTCTGAGCCTGTTTCTCCATCTGGGAGATGGGGCTGGCAGAGTGCCCACATCGGAGGGTTGTCGGCAGGATTGCACCAGTGACACGTGTAACGAGCTCAGGCCACTGCCTGGCACGGCCCGGGGAGGAAGTGGGGGTTCCCTCCACCTCCCCCATCTCCAGTGGCCTCTCTCCTGCCTCTGCGTTCACGTAGCTCTGTCTAAGCCTCCACCTGGTGGGTTCTTTGGGGTCACCCATTCTCCAGGGAAGGGGCCATCTACTCCCTGAGCCCTTGGTGGCTGGCCTGGGGCATGGCCAGCCTGGGGCTCTGGAGAGCCCCGGTGCAGAACGGTCACCCAGCAGGCGGCCACACTCAGCTCTGTCATGGCTGCGGCAGCACCACCCAGGTGCTCTCCCTGATGGCCGTGATGACAGAATAAGACCACCCGCTAGTGACTGCACTGAGCACCTGCCCTCGTCTGCACAGGGGCCACCTCCCCTCCCCGGCCGGCCCCCACGTAGCCCAGGTTGGGGTCCTCGTCGGTGGTCGCTGTTGTAGGGAGGTAGGAGTTCAGGGGTGCCTGTTTCAGGCTGCTCAGGATAAAGGGTGGCCTCTGTCCACCTCCAGGTGTCGGATTAAACCATGTCTGGCTGTGGTGGGTCGGAGCGAAGCCCGAGACGCTGGTCGGGGCTCTGCTGCCGTTGTGACCTGGGGTGCAGCTGTCCCCGAGCTCCCCGGGCACCTGGGTGATTCAGCTGTCAGCACAGACTCAGCAGAAGGGGTGCAGCTGTCCAGGTCCCGCCCACCTTCTCGTGGGCTGTGGGCTCTGTCTGTGCCGCCCTCCTGGCTGAGCACCTTCAAGCCACACCCTTTGCGGACGACTCTGGGGTCCCCATGCTCTGTCCACCTGCGCAAACACAGGGACCATTTCTACCTGGGGGCTTTCCCTGCCTTCTGGCAGGTTCTGGTTTTAGTGACCAGGGCCCCATAAGGCAGGGGGAGGGGAGGCTGCAGAAGATGCTGAGAGAGGAAAGGACGCGTCCACAGTGCCCGAGGGCTTCCGGATGTGACCCGGGGTGCTGGGGTACGGGGGCGTGGCCTCCGCTTTACAGATGGACAGAGGGGTGGGGCCGTTCAGAAACTTGCCGGGCCAGGCGGAGCCACCCGTTTTTTCCCCTCTATCACCTTGCTGTTTAGTACGGAGGGATGGAAGTAAATGAGCCGCCCCCTCCTCCAATTTACCCTTTGACTGACAGATGGCGGCCTCCGGAGGCTGTGGGCCCCTCCCAGGGGAGCATCCCCTGTCCTTCCTGCGTGTCCCGAGCCGGGGAGATGGGGAGACAGGGAGAGGGTGGAGTGACCTCGCCGGTGGCATCAGACGCTGGCTGGGAGGCGGGTGTAATTGACTTGTAACATACAGACCGTGGCGGGCTGTCATCTGCGTCAGCTGGGGGTGGGAGCGGGCCTGTTAGCGTGTGTGCGCGCGTGTGTGCGTGTGCTCATGCATATGTGTGTGTGTGTGCTGATTCGTATGTGTGTATGTGAGTGTGCTCACCCTTGTGTTTGAGGGAGAAAACCATCTTTCCTGATTAGAGAGATTTTTACACCCACGATACAGTGGCCCGTGGGGCTGGGGAACCAAGACAGAGCAGGGGACTCTGATTTCCCGGAGCTCCCTCCTGAGCTCAGGATAAAGGGTGGCCCAGACCCTCCCCAAGTCCCCTGGAGCCCCTCAGTCCAGGCTTCTGTGGCCACCTTCAAACCCAGACCCTGGGGAAGGGGGCCGCATGAGAGGTGCCCTTGTGCCCTGGCACTTGGCAGCAGGTGCACCTGGGGGGGTCTTTGGGCTTCCCAACTCGAGGACGGGCACTGGGCCCCCCTGGGAGGGTGGCACCGTAGGTAGGGCGCCTGTGCCTTCCACACGCACCGTGTCACTGAGCCGCCGGCCTCCCGGGCAGTGCCGACACGTAGGGCTTTTGGAATTTACATAGCTAGCCCGTGTGGCAGGTGTGCAGGCTGAGGCTCAGAGAAGGCGAGTGACGCCTGAGGCTGCACAGCTAGCAGAGCTGGGATTCAAACCCAAGTCCCCAGACTCCACCCACCCCGCTCTTCCTGCGAAACCGCCACGTTGCCTTCTGCTGCGGGGCCTGGCGCAGCCTCCCTCCTGTAGGGTCACCCTGGCCAGAAGAGACTGGACAGGTGCTCGATGGCAGCCCGCCTGGGCCACCAGCCTGCTGAGCAGACCCCGGGGGCTTCTGCCTGCCACGGCCCAGCCTCTCGGTCCCCAGGAGACAAACAGCACGGCCCCGGCTCCCCGCACACGCCCCTCTGCAGAGGCCAAGCCGGTCGCCCCGGTGACCAGCTGTCCTCCCCGCCTGATGGATGCCGAGATCCTGCCTCCCGGTGTCCTTCCCCGCACAGCCATTTGTCTCCGTGACAGCCAAGGTTTCGCTCCCCCTGCTTGGCGACACTCCGAGGACACAGCCCCAGTCGACGCTCTGCACGGCGCGCCTGGTGCCACGGTGGCCAGAGGTGGATTTCCCCATTTGCATCCTCTCGTCAGATGTTCTCAGAATCTGGGAACAGTTAAAGTGGCCCAGTGGGGGCCAATTTTATTAAATCAAAGCTCGAAGGCTGTTGTGCTTGTCGGACTGACGCTGCCCTGGGCTGGCGGCTTCGTGAGGGCTCCGGCCCGCGTGCGGCCTCGAAGGAGACTCGCGCAGAGGGAAGAAAAGATCTGTTTAACGATGCCGGACGCCCGGAGCACACTGGCTGGAGAGAGCATCGCCCTGGGTGTCTCTGGGGTGGGGGAGGTGCTGGGTGAGGTCCAGCCACCCGCTCCAGAAGGAACAGTTTCTCAACACGCTTGTCTGGCTCCCCCGACGGCCCGTCCATCCCGGGCGAAACAGAGGCAGGAAGGGGAGGAGAGAGACGCACGGACCTGGCTTCGGACTCTGCCTCGCCCGTGCAGGGCAGCCGGCTTTGCCTTTGTCGCATCTTAGCTGGTGCTCGCGCCCGTCTATGGAGGCACGGCGGGTGCTGTCCGGCCAACCCGAGCAGACCTCTCATCTTCGGTGCCTCTGTGGCCTAGGAGCCCACCTGGGCCTGGCCAGTCGCAGGAGAGGCAGAGGTGCGGGGAGGTGGGCGCCCTTGACCCGTGTCTGCAGGAGCTGGTGTGTCCACAGCCCAGCTCCCTCCGGTGGGAGGACCAAGGAAGCGTGTCCTTTACGGAGGTGACATTCCTGACCCCACCGCTTACTGTCCTCTTTCTCCCTGCCTCTCTTCTCCACGCCCCTGCGCGGTTTCCGACGAGCCTGTTCACACGTGAGGCTGGCACTGGGCACGTTCTCTCGGGCGGCTCCTCGGGGTTCGCTGGGTTGCAGGGTCCTGTTCAGGGCCTGGCACGGGGAGCTGGTGAGGAGGTGGCATTGTGTTTATTGGAGTTTTGGGGGTGAAGGGAGAGGCGTCCCCGAAGCCTGAAAACCCCGCCCAGGCCGCAGCGACAAGCCCTTTGCCGTGTGTAGACTGCTCAGGGCTCACGCACGGCGTTCGACCCTGGCCCCATCCTGAGAGGCAACCGGGCATCAGTGCAGGAGCTGAAGCTGGAAACATGTTCAGAGAGACCGGGGGACGGCAGGGCCACCACCAGCGGGGGCGTCTGTCACCACACCGTCGTCCCCACCATTCACGCTGTCCTGTCGCGGCACCTAGGACAGGGTCCCCGCGGGCAGAGCAGGGAGGGTAAGGGGCTGCGGGGCTGGGCAGTTTCTTGGTCACCAGAGTGGGGGGTCATGCTCTGGCTAAGATGCACGTGGCTCTGGGGGAAGCAGCCAGAGGCCCCAAGGGCCGGGGGTCCCGCTGATGCCTTGCTATGGGGACTGTCCCCCCAGACCCTTCCGTCGCACGGGGCTGCAGGCGGGCGGACCCTGCTGTGTGCACCCCCACCAGGAGTAGGCAGCCACCTGCCTGGCGCAGATGTGAGGTGCCCTGTGCCCCACCGTGTCCCCGGGCCCGAGGCTGCCGTCATCATCACCTTTCGGCCGCCGCTGTTCGCTGGGGACAGGAAAGCCCGGGAAGCCCCCCGGCCACCCATTCTTAGCAAGCTCAGCCTGGGGGTCAGGCCAGCTCCTGGCACTCCGCGGTCAGTCGCCGCCCGCTCTGTGGAACAGCCTCCACGGGAACCGTCCCTTCCTCCAGGCCTGCGGGAGCCGTGGCTGCACAGCCACGGGGGCCTCCGCCGTTCCCGGAGTGAGTCCTCGGGGAGCTTTCTCTGTTTCTTCCCTGCCTCGGGGTCTGTCCATGTGTCTACTTCTTCTCGGGTGAATTCTGGCAGTTTTTATTTTCCTGGAAAACCGTCTGGTCGTGCTGAGATCTCTCTGCGTGAGATCTCTCCACCTTCAGCCGTGCGGGGTGCTCTCCCGAGCCTCCTGAATGTCCGCCGGGTCACCTGTGATGACGTCCCCGGGCCCAGGCAGCGGGAGGGGCTGTGCCTGCCCAGAGCCCTTTCTGGAGAAGCCTGGGGTCTGCGTGTGTCCTCGGGGGTGGGGGGTGGGGCATGGCTGAGCACAGGTGGCCCCGTTGGCGGCACCGGGGCTCAGTGCGGGGACCCAGAGGGGAAGGAAGAGAACCAGCTGGCGTCCTTGCCAACGTGTCTGCGGGGGAAGAACTGAAGCCAGTCCTGGCTGGGAGTCGACAGAGCAGCACCTGGAAGTGAGGGGCTCCAACTTCGGGGCCCCACGTTTCTGCTCAGGGCCCCACCCCGCAGCGCTGGGCACCCCAGGCCAGCTGCTCAGCCTCTCTGGGCCTCACCTCTAAGGCGGGAGGCGTTGAAAGGTGAAAAGGGTGAGCCTGGCCCTGAAAGTCAGGGAATCGTCCACCGAGGAGGGCAGCTTTGACTCTGTCAGTGCAGCCCAGTAGATCCGACGTCAAGCCACGTTAGAGGAACGCACACACGGACGCTCATGGCAGCGCTGTTCACGGCTGCCGGAGTGGGAACAGCCTGGGTGCCCGTGGATGGAAGATGGATACACAGAACGTGGTGTGTCCCCGCGACGGATGCCACTCAGCCATAGGAAGGCACGAAGCACCGATCTATGCGACGGCGTCGACGAACCTAGAAAACCTGACACTGAGTGAACGGAGACACAAAAAGACACTTTTTTTTTTTTTTTTGAGACCGGCTCTCGCTCTGTCACACGGCCTGGGGTGCAGTGGCGTCATCATAGCTCACAGCAGCCTCAGACTCCTCTGCTTAAGCAAATCTCCTGCCTTGCCTGAGTAGCGGGGACTGCAGGTGTGCACCACACCTGGATGGTTTTTCTGGTTTGAGTAGAGACTGGGTCTTGCTCTTGCTCGGGCTGTCCTCGAACTCCTGATCCTCCCGCCTCGGCCTCCCAGAGTGCTGGGGTCACAGGCGTGAGGTGCCACGCCCGGCCAAGACACGTATTTCATGACTCCATTTATATGTGACGTCCAGAACAGGCAAGTCTGTAGAGCTAGAAAGCAGCCTGGCGGTGCCAGGGTCTGGGGGATGGGGGACGGGGATTGATTGCTAATGGGCACAGGGTGTCCTTTGGGGCAATGGAAAATTCTGGAACCAGATAGAGGTGGCGGCTGCACAACAATTGTGAAGGTGCTGAATGCCACTGAGCTACTTCACCCAGCCAGCCACTGCTGTGACAGCCCTCTTATGGCCGGTCCCGATGGCTTTGTGACCGAGGGTCCCAGTGGCCATGCCCTTTGTGACCGGTCAGGAGCACGGAGAGCGCTGTGCATGCCACCGTCGAGCCTTCTGCGGGCCCAGGCGGCTGTGCGGGCATCCGCCTCCCTCATGGGACAGATGGCTCAGTCATGGCAGCGCTGACAGGGCCCAGGTGCCCGTCCCGCTCTCGCCAACAGAAGGAGCAACCCAAGAACACTGGCCCCGGGTGGCTCCTGGTGCTGGGCCTGCACATCCAGCCGCTGGCGCCTGCGCCCGGGTGCAGAGAGCCGGGCCTCATCCCCCGACTCCTGCTCCTCCTAAGGTTTGCGGAGAAGGACCGGGTTGCGTCTGCAGTTTCTCTAGCAGCAGCCCAGAGGCCGAAGGTGTCCTTTGTCAGAGCTCGTGGGCAGCCCACGTGTGCGCGGAGACTGTCAGGCCTGAGAGGCCACACGCGGTTCTGCCGGGGCTGGCCACACAGCGTGACGTGGAACAGTTAGCCGGTCCGCAGCCCAAGACCTAGGCCTGTGTGGCCCCCGGCAGCGGAAGGCGGAGGCCGCTTCCTGCTGGACCAGTCTTGTCCTGCAAGCACACAGCCCGTGAGGGACAGCCCTGTGCCAGCACAGCCAGCGCAGTCCGCAGTCCCAGCTCCTCCGCGCTGGAGGAAGGACAGGAGAGCCACGCGGCGGGCAGCCGGGGGATGGGAGCCCGGATGGACATGGGGACCCCAAGGGCTCGTCCCCCAGCGCTGGAGGGAAGGGCCTGGACTTTACACCTGGAAGTTCCTGGGTGTGAGTCTCGGATCTGCCTCGCTGGACGCATCATAAACATGTGCTGAAGTTGAACCACGCCAAGAAAAGGAGGGAAGGTTCCAGAGCTGGCACCCAGCATCCCCTGTACTTGTCCCTGCCGCAGCCTCCCTGGGCGCCCTCAGGGCTGTGGGAGTCCAGGTTGAATCCCAGAGGTTGTCCTGCAGGTGGGGACACAGTCCAGGTAAGGGCGCCCTCGGGGCCGAACAGGGGCCGTAAAGGTCAGGCCCCCACCCTGGGCCTGGACCAGGAGACGCTAAGCAAAGGGGGAAGCTGGGGTGCTGAGCTGTGTGCCCCCAGCAGATGGCGCCCTTGGCCTGGGAAGGGACGAGCTGGTAGGTGGTGGCCAGATGGTGATGGCCGGGCCTCTACTGTCTGCACAGGTGGGTGCTGTGCGCCATGCAGTGGGCTGTGGGCGAGGCCAGAGGCACACTTCCTAAGTCCTGGGCCTCAGGGTCCCCATCCCAGTGGTGGGCGAGCGGGGAACTGAGAGAGGATTGAGTCCCGTACCAGCCCGGCGTCTGGTGTGTAGCCAGCGCCACGGAGAAGGTGGTCCTGGCTACTGGATTTCTCTGTGGTTTGTATCCCTACTTTACAGATGAGGAAACCGAGGCCCAGAGAGGTCGAATGACTTGCCTGAGGTCACACAGCTGAGAGAACTAGGCCAGGCCAGTTGTTTCCACCTTGCGGGACAGCTGGCAGGCCGTCTTGGTGGCTGCCAACTTTGGCTGAGTGCTGGCCTTGTGCAATGTTTGAGCGCCTTACGCGACCAGGGTTAGTGCAGAGGCGAGATGGAGGCAGGAGGACCTCAGGGCGGTTTCCGGGAGCCCTAGAGCTGATGCACAGTGGCCCAGGGAGTCAGACTCAGCGCTGTGTCTGGTTGGAGGGGTCCGGTCACTCAGCAATGTCTGAGCGCTGACTGTGTACCGCCGGCTGTCTCTGTGGCCGGCTGGGGAGAGACATGGACGAGGTCAGCGCGTAAGTCATCGAGCAGTCACAGCCACGGCAGTGCCTCAGGCAGCATTACAGACATTTGATCCAGAAAGGGCAGCGGGATCGGGGACCCCCGCGGATGGCTGGTGGGGGGCAGGAGGCAACTGGCTGGGAAGAGAGTGGAGGATGCCGCGGTGCACGGGGACGGGGACAGGACGTGGGGCCGCACTGCTCAAAGCATGGGCCAGGGCAGGCGCCGGGAGGTCAGCCCTGGCCTGTGGCCCGGCAGCGTGGACGTCACCCAGAGCTCCTTAGAAATGCGTGCTCGGCGCACCCAGACGCACTGAGTCGGGGCCTGGAATCCCCGCCCTCCTCCGGTTTGAGAGTCCCTGAGTCAGGGCCGTGCAGAGAAGGTTCCGGGGGAGGCTGGCCGGGCGGGGGCTTTGTTCTGAGAGCAAGGGGAGCCTGAGGGTCTTAGGTTGCAGGATGAGAGGATCCGATGGCATTTTTCAGGACCCAGGGAGAATGGGCTGGGCCCGGGGGTCGGGGGACTCGTGGCCCATCAGAGGCCCCTGAGACTCTGGCTGGTCTGTGGAGTGGGGAGGGTTGCGGGGGGAAAGGGCAGGGTAAGGTGGTGGCGGGTTGGGCGCTGTGAGGGCCGCTGAGGACAGGAGGTCGCGACTCCGGGTGTCTGGCTTGTGCCGCGGACCGGCCCGGGCTGGGTGCCTTTGTGCACCCTCCCGGGGAGGGCCGGGAGTGCCTGGGAGGCCTCCCCAGGAGCCGTCGTGGGGAGAGAGGAGTTCCAGACCCACCCCGGAAGGCAGAAGGGGCTGGGCCCTGCGGGAGGTGTGTGCTGAGGTGTGCGCACCAGGCCGCTGACTGGCAGCTGCTTGTCCTAGGCCCCGGGCCAGGCCTGAGACTGAATTTCTGACACCGCCCAGGTGGTGCCTCGATGCTGGTCCACGGGTGCACTTTGAAGCCCCTCCTTCCCACCGCAGGTGCCTCGCCTGCCCTACTCCCACCCACCTGGAGGGGCCCCTGGGGCACAGTGGGGGGGGGCCCTGTGCGTGGTGGGTGCTGGTTTGGTGGGGACCCCGCCTTGGGGCTACGTCCAGGCCGGCCCTCAGTCTCCGCGTGGTCTACACCTGCGGCAGGCTCCAGGCAGACCACGGGACGTCGCTGCTGGGCCTCTGCCTGGGGGTGGCCCATGGTTCCTTTGGGCCTCCACCTTGGGGCTTCCTCCTGCTTCGGGGCAGCAGGTCCCTGGGTACCGCGTCTGCACACAGAGGCGACATTGGCAGGACAACAGCCTCCTGGGCTTCCTGGCTCCGTTTAGAGCCATCACAACACTG
Organism: Lepilemur ruficaudatus; assembly: GCA_963574885.1. Lineage (NCBI taxonomy): Eukaryota > Metazoa > Chordata > Mammalia > Primates > Lepilemuridae > Lepilemur > Lepilemur ruficaudatus. The sequence continues at coordinate 5,165 of CAUYRT010025714.1, read as the reverse complement.
GCCGCACGTGCAGTGACCCTATCAACCTTCCAGCTGCCCCGTAAAGAAGGTCATGGTCATGGCCCCATTTTACAGATGAGGAAACTGAGGGATCTGAAGCAAGCCGGTGAAGGTCCCCCGAGCTCCCCCTCATGTGGGACAGGGGGTGGGGGACGCTGCCTTCTGGCCCAGGCTCTTTGCCAAGCTTGCCCGAGAACCCCCTTCCCACCATGCGCGATGGAGCCAGGCTGGCGGGAACCCTAACCCTAACCCTTTCTGCGTCTGGAGCGGGGTGCTCTGAGCGCCCTAACTGAGCGGCGCTGTGTCTTCACTTGCCTGCTTTCTGTTCGATTTTTTGAGAAAGAACACTTGTATTTGATAACGCAGATTTAAAAAAGTAAAAATCACTTGAGCCTAGGCTGACTCGTGTTTCCCCCGTGAGCATGAATTCACAAGGGCTTTTCTTGTTTGTTGGTTTTCACTCCAGATTTTTCCGGGGTATATTTTTACTCTAGATTTTTTTAAAAATGCAAATGCTGCAAAATAGGATGTGGTGGCTTTGGGGGCCTGGTTCTCTCCACCAGCCCGGGTGCTGGGCGCCGCGGGGGTGGTAGGATGCTGGGAGGAGGCGGCAGGCACTTTGGGGCCGGCGTGGCCCTTCTCTTCCCTCCGTGGGTCATGCTGTCCGCCGTGAGATACCTTCTGCCGAGCAAGCCCCGCCTAAGCCGTTCACGGTAGCTCCAGGGGGTGGAGACTCAGTCCCCCCCCCTCCCCCGTGCATGGGAGGTCGGCCTGCCCCGCCTGCCCCCGGGGCCGTCTCAGCCCCGAGCTTTCTCAGTCTGCGAGGCCCGTCCCTCCCTGCCCGGAGCAGGCTTGAGTTTGAGGGAGGCCCGTCCCCGTGGGAGGCAGCAGCATCTGAGAGCCCCCGGGGGGCTGGGGGCATCTGCCGGGGAGACGGCTGCCAGTGGAGTCAGGGTGAGTGACTCCAGGTTTATCAGGGAAACTGCTCAACTCTCTGCAGCCACGGAGCTGAGGGGTGTGTTGAGCTTTGCCAAGGCTCCAGAAAGTTCTTTCACCCAAGGGCTGCTGAGGGCAGCAGTTTCATTGGCAGCATTCCCGGCTCTCTCCAAAGCGCGCACCGTGGCAGAGCAGACGAACCGGGCCCGGGGAGCCGCTTCCTAGCAGGTGGCACTCAGTGGCACTCAGCAGGGTGGGAGGCACCGGGCCAGGAGTCTGGGGGTGTGGGGCAAAGGGAACCCCGGTCCAGGACGACCCCTTCTCTGGCCAACACCTCACGCAGCCCTCGACGCCGGGGCCCGGGCTGCCCCTACTGCGTCACGTGAGCTCTTTAGATTTGGGGGTCCCCCCAGCGCTGTTCCTGACAGCCAGTGTCCTTTGTTTTCAAAGTGTCACCCTCTCTTCCTTGCGTTGGCATCAGTGTTTGTCCATTTTTTCAAATGACGCTGTCCTGTGAATTGTGTCTGGTTTCTCAGGAAGCCAGCACAGGAAAAAGCAGAGGCCACCAGTGGCCGGGAGAGGGTCCCCAGGGCCTGAGCTGGCGGCTGGGGTCCAAACCAGGTCCCCCGGGCTGCCTGCCCAGGTCACCCTGCCTGGGTTCGCTCCCGTCTGGGACCAGGCCAGGCTCACCTGCGAAGGACCAAAGCAGGCGGGAGAGCGGGGCCACCGTGTCTCTGATGGATGTGGGGACAGTTGGGGGCAGGGCCCTCCCTGCTCCAGAGTCACTTCAGCAGGGACCCAGAAAAGTCGAGAAGAAAAAGAACCCACAGCCGCTCTTGGCACAGACTTCAGAGCTGGGAGGGACCTTCCAGGCCATCAGTCCTGAGCCTTTCTTAGGAGGGGGCCATCCAAGGCCTGCGGAAGCCCAGGTGACTTTTCCCAGGTCCTGTGAGCCGGGGGCCTTGGCGGCCGATCGACAGCGGGCAGATGACGGCTCTCCCGGGAACGGCACTCTGGGTGGTGATGGGAGAACGGCACTCTGGGTGGTGACGTTCACACTCCCAAGCTCCTGCGTGAACAGCTCAAAGCAGTTCCAGCCACGAGTTAATTAACCCCCACAGCACCTCTCCAAAGGAGATAATTATAACTCGCATCCCCCCTGCAGGTGGTTAAACCGAGGCCCACGGGGCGGTGCGAGTGTATAGCAGCCGGATGAGAAGGAGCCCCGTCTAACCTGCCTCTTAATTAGTTGAGGCTATTAGTCTCCAGCTACTCTAAGGGACTCCACTTTTGTTATTTTCTTCAAAAAACCGCACGCAACACTCCAGCAGGAGAAAACTCCAGAAGGACATAAACTCCCTCCCACCGGGTCCCCGCGGCAGAGGCGCATGGCCGTGGCCGTTGGGGTCCGTGCAAAGGGTCCCCTGCCCTCGGGGCGTGTCGGCCACTCAGGTTGTGGTAGCAGGACGGGGAGCAGGTGTGAGGGGTCACGTTCCTTCTGCACCTCGTCGTGGCCACTTTCTAGATTTCGGGAGCTCTGGAAGCGACAGGAAATAGATTCCCGTTATCCGGGTAGGACACAGCCACCTGGGGCGGGCCGGGATTATTTGGCCAGAAATCCCGGAATCAGAGCTCTTGCTCTCCCCAGAGCCCTGGGGAGGGTCTTGGGTCTCGGATGGCACGGCTGGTGCCGGGTGCCGTGTGCGGGGCTGTCCCGGGTGTCTTCCTGTCTGTCCCTGTTACGCAGACTGATTTGCCAGCGACCTGCCTTCTGCTGGGTTCACTGATTTTAAAGCTTGTCTCCCTCTGGGTTTGTGGAAGTTGCTTTTTGCCAAGAGCCTGGTCCAGAGTTCGTGTGTGTTCCGGGGACGCAGGGCATTTACAGAGCCCTGTGGGGCTGGAAGTCCCAGACAGGTAGATGTCACAGTCAGAAGGGACCGGAAATGTTCGAGTAGTCCAGTCCACTTGACAATAAGGACGCTGAGCTCCTGGGGCCAGAACAACTCATGTTGCTCTTTGGCCGGGGGCACCCCAAAGGCTCTTATTTTTCCCAGGAGACTTTTAGTTTTTGTAGAGATGGGATCTTGCTGTGTTGCCCGGGCTGGTCTCAAACTCCTGGCCTCAAGTGATCCTCCCACCTCAGCCTCCTAACGTGCCAGGATTCTGGGTGCGTGTCACGGCACCTGGCCTGTTTTTCCTAGGAGGATTTTTATCCTGAATTACGATTTTCCCTCTTTCCACAATTTTATGTTTTTTCTGTACCAGATTTTAATCCGGATTTAATTTACGGCCTACCTTGAGGTCTTGTTTCTTGGTTAATTTGCATAATTCAATGCCATCTTCATTATCTAGGGCTGCTTAACAAATTTGGTGGCTTAAAACCACAGTGATGGTTGGCTGTCTGTCACGGTGTCTGTGAGTCGGACTCTGGGGGTGGTTGGACTGGGTCGTCCTGGTACTGGGTCTCTGGAGAGGTCGCAGTCAGATGTCAGCGGGGGCTGGGATCATCCGCCGGCTGGCCTGGGGTGGGGGCATTCGCTTCCGAAGATCTGCTTCCATGGTGGCCCCTGCGTGGTCAGCTGGCCAGCTGGTTCCTGTCTGCAAAGCGGACCTCTGCACGAGGCTGCAGAGTGACCTCGTGACGAGGAGGCTGGACTCCCCAAGTAGCAACTCGAGAGGCCCAGGTGGCACGGAACGCCCTGGCCTGGGAATCAGCCACAGGCCCCTCCAGGGTCTGACTTGGCCACACAGGTGCCCACCCTGCTTACTGAGCACCTTTCTCCTGCCTCCTTGCTCCGTCCTGACCCGGCGTTGATTGGCAGAGGCGGGAAATACCATGCCAGGGGCCCTGGGGCCCCAGAGGAACTGGGCATGGGACCGGCCAGTGCAGAATCCTCCGTCACTATCCCTGGGGGTGGACAGCAGGGGCCCAGCAGGCAGGGCGTCACCGTTGTCCAGCCTCACCAGGCCGCAGACCTAAGGCAGGCGCTGAATCGAACGGAGACTAAAGTAATATTCGCGGTTGACTCAGCCGGGTCCTACCCTCAGTGCTGCGTGAGTGTATTATTAGCTCACTTAATCCTCAAGCAACCCCCAGGGGGTAGAGACCATTATTATGCTCATTTTTTTTTTTTTTTTTGAGACAGAGTCTCACTCTGTTGCCCGGGCTGTAGAGTGCTGTGGCATCAGCCTAGCTCACAGCAACCTCCAACTCCTGGGCTCAAGCGATCCTTCTGCCTCAGCCTCCCGAGTAGCTGGGACTACAGGCATGCACCACCATGCCCGGCTAATTTTTTACATATATTTTTAGTTGTCCAATTAATTTCTTTCTATTTATAGTAGAGACGGGGTCTCGCTCTTACTCAGGCTGGTCTTGAACTCCTGACCTTGAGCTATCCACCCGCCTCAGCCTCCCAGAGTGCTAGTATTACAGGCGTGAGCCACCACGCCCGGCCTTATCCCCATCTTTTAAGTCTTTCTCAGGCAATGCCCATTTATTTCCATCGTCACTGAGGTTATGGCTGGCTGACATGGAATAGACCCTAATGCTTCTGTTTTATTTATTTTTTATTCTTTTGAATAGGTATTTATTTATATGGCTCAAAAATCAAAACAGACTGGGCATGGTGGCTCACGCCTTTAATCCTAGCACTCTGGGAGGCCAAGGTGGGAGGATGGCTTGAGGTCAGGAGTTCAAGACCAGCCTGAGCAAGGTGGCAAGACCCCATCTACCAAAAATAGAAAAATTAGCCAGGTGAGTTAGCGTAAGCCTGTAGTCCCAGCTACTTGAGAGGCTGAGGCAGAAGGATCACTGGAGCCCAGGAGAGGTTGCAGTGAACTGTGATCATGCCACTGCACTCTAGCTGGGGTGACAGAGTGAGACTCTCTAAAACAATAAAAAAATATAAAAAGGTTTATAGTGAAAACACTGTCTCTTATTTTCTACTCTGAATTCCAGTTATGTTTATAGTTTGTTATGTATCCTTCCAGAGTTTCTTTGTATAAATAATAAACACACACCTATACACCTATATATCAATATATCCTGTAATACACACCATTCTCTACCTTGATTTTTTTGCTTAGGATGGTGATCAGGCACTATTCTAGGTGCTTTCCAAATTTTAACTCATTCTTTATAATGCTTAGGAAGATAGGTGTTATTATTAGCTTTATTTTAGCATTAGGAAAACTGAGGCAGGGACTGGGCACGGTGGCTCACGCCTGTA
>CAUYRT010025712.1:0-48437 GCA_963574885.1 Lepilemur ruficaudatus | reverse complement strand
GCTCCAACTGTATCTACGTACAACCAACACTCCATTTTAAGTGTACAATTAAATGATTTTCAGTGAATTTACCGAGGTGTGCAGTTAATCACATGAATCAGTTTTTGAGGAATTCCTTTCCCCTATTGAGACCCCTAATTCCGCTCCCCCACTACTTGAACATCTTTTCATACACTTATTGGCCATTTGTACTTTTTTTCTGGAGAAACGTCTATTCAGATTCTTTGTCCATTTTTAAAATGGATCATTTATCTTCTCAGAATTGGGTTGTAAGGAGTTTTTTGTATAGATAAGTTCCTTATCAGATATGTTATTTGCAATAATTTTCTCCCATTCTTGGGTTGTCTTTTCAATTACTTGATGGTAGAATGTGTTTCTAAGGTATCTGTTCATTTTCTCTAAATTGTAAAATTTATTGATATAAGGTTTTCACAATATTCTTTTATTATCTTTTTAATTGATATAGAGTCATGTGAAATTCTCTTTTTCTGCCTCATATTGGTAATTTTTGTCATCTCTCCTTTTCCACTTCATTAGTCCTGCTAGGGGTTCGTCAGCTTCATTAATCTTTTTGAAATAACTTTTAGCATTATTTATTTTTCTCTATAGTATATTTATTTTCTGTTTTATTGAATTCTGTTCTTAGTTCTATTATTACCTTCTTTCAACTTTCTTTAGGTTTGATTTGCTATTCTTATTCTAGTTTCTTGGAAGCTTAAAAAAATCAATATTTAGCCTTTCTTCTTCTCTAATATATGCATTTAAGGCTATCAATATTCTCTAGGTACTACTTAGGCTACTTCTGATAATTGTAAGTCATATGTTCAATACCAATGCGTGCAAATATTTTCTAATTTCTATGGTAATTTCATCTCTGGGCCACTCATCATTTAAAATTATTTTTTATAAACACCCTTGGACTTTTTTCTCTTTATCATAGATTTTTCTTACCATAGCCCTGACTCCTTTCTCCTGCTATGTGGTCATTTTGTTTTTCTCGCTTCAGTAGCCTTTTGGAATGGCAAGTTGGAGCATTATATGGCATCTGAAGCCTTGCAAGGTAAATTGTTGCCCTTAGAAGAAGATTAAAATCATCTCTCTGGAGTGCTATGATTAATTTTCTCTTCTTTCTCATCTGGCTGACAGTGTGTGGAGTCAGGTAATGTGGGAGTTTACCCCATTAGGAATGCACACATCCTACTGACTGTCCGGAGGCAACAGCTGAGAGATTCCATTTTCTCTCTCTCCAGGGGCTGCCACTTTGGGTACAGCTGCGGGAAGTTTCTTGAATAGACTCCTTAACAAAACCACATTTGTCCTTGTGGATTATATTCCAGTCCACTATAACCTCTTTCTATTTTCTTCTGTGTAGGCTTTTTTAAAAAGTACTTTACTGTCTGTTTAGGAATTCGTTGCACTGGGCCAGTGTTTAGGTGTGTTTATTTCTGCCACTCCCTGACAACAACTTTTCTGCTACGCACAGTGCTTCTCTTTTCTTTCTTTTTAATTAAATACTAAATGCTCTGAATCATAACATTTGCTTTTACTTCTTTTCTTGACCACAGATGGGTGGATAGAAGTTTGTTGTTGCAAGTAAAATAAGTGGCCACAGAAAGGACCATTATTCTTAAGTTTTGATTTTTCAGACCAGTTATCACGGGACTGCATTTTTTAAAATGAGCAGAGGTAGCCATGTGGCTCATTTACATATTGGTTGTGTGACCTTTTCACTTAACCTCTCTGAGCCTTAGTTTCCTAGTGTGAAAAATAGGGACAACAACACTTCCTACCTCATAAGGTTTTCGTGAAATGTTAAGAGAAATGAAGTGTTAGGAGAGTGCCTGGCATATAGATTAGTTATTTTTATGGGGTCATAAGAGAAGTCACAACTGATGACAATGTCAAGTGAAGAGGAAGGGGTGATATTTTAGTCCAGACTCTAGGCTTCATCAGACAAATTAGCAAAACACTGAAACTATGTCAATGTAATACAAAAAGCTCACTTGTCAAAAAAAAACCATAGTTGATAAGAAAATCTGGGAACAGCCACATGATGTGATAAATTGTGAAGATTTAATATGCGCTCATTACTTTAAAAACCAACTATTTTCCATCTCTACCTCTAAAACATCAGCATTTTGCCCACCACCAACTCTCATGTGCACCTAGAATTAACATTAAAGATCCCCTATTAAAGTCAGCTTTTTGTACTTACCACCTTTTATATAATTTTTTTTATGTTTTTGAGACAAGGTCTTGCTCTATTGCCCAGGCTAGAGCACAGCGGTGTCATCATAACTCACTGCAACCTCCAACTCCTGGGCTCAAGCGATCCTCCTCTGCTTCAGCCTCCTGAATAGCTGTGATTACAGACACGTGACACCGCACCCAGCTAATTTTTTAATGTTTTGTAGAGACGGGAGTCTCGCTCTTGCTCAGGTTGGTCTGGAAGGCTCTTGAGGCCAGGAGGCCTCAAGCAATCCTCCTGCCTTGGCCTCCCAAAGTGCTAGGATTACAAACATGAGCCACTGCACCTGGCCTATACAATTTATATCCATTTTTCTCTTTTGCACGTTCTAATCCACTCATGACCTTTCACAGACTCAACTTTTTAAATCAATTCTTTAAAGAATAATTACCAGTATTATTTTTCTGCTCAAATTATCGTAATTGACCAATGACGATATTGCATGCTTTCCTCTACCTTTCTTTCTTCTCTCTCCTTAGGGTTTTTAATGTAGTACACACCCTCACTAAATCATCTGCACCTGAATTTCCTGTAGTAGCTTCTGTTTCTATTAATAGAAGACCCAATCAATGACACATTGGTATTAGGTGTGGGCTAGGAAGCAGACTACGGATGGTAGTCAGGAGTTGAATCATCCCCTGGCCAGCTGTCAATTAGTACTCCATTGCTGCTGATAGGTGGAGTATCGATAGTTCCTGGTGTTTTGAAGCAGTAAAATTGTTAAGGCTTTCCAACTGTGGTTTTCTGCAATGGGATAGACTGGAAGGAAATGCACTAGATTGTGTAATATCTCCAGCATCTGAGAAGCATGGGGGAAGAAGTAATCATAAGGATTGTGGAACTGCATAGCTGTGGCTGATCATCATCAATGATCTGAGTGGAAAAAAAGATAAGCTGAAGGTGATTACTCATCAATTCAAGGCCAAGTGTGAATACTAAAGATCTTGGCAGCACTTAAAGAAACTCTCACATGCTTAGGACCTACTTTTAAGAGTAGCAGAATCTTCATTATTAACCCTAGCAAGTCCCCATGCCAAAGTCAGAGCTCTCAGATGGGAGGAATGAAACCCTAAGACTTGGATTAAGGATTCTGGATAAATCTCCTGCAGAACTTCAAACCCCAGTTATGCTTGAACCCTCTGTGCCTGCAGAAATGGCATATTCATTCCTGTTAGAGGACGAGGGCTGCTTTGCTAAGAGAAGTGTTAAACAGGCAAGTGTTTATAAGACAATGTTTGACCATTTCAGGATCCATCACCAACCCCCATCTTGGCAACCAGACCAATAACTAGGGTCAAATCTCGGCATGGTAAAGGAGAGTCAGTCTGCTAAGGGAGGAGATGGATGAGCTACAAATGAGCTGCAGGACCTCAATGGCATGCATGGGCACAAACCAGGAAGTCCATCCTGAGGATGTGGAACCCAGAGGGGCAGAGCATAAAGTGGAATAAGGGGGAGTTTGTTGATGGAAGGGCACTGTCCCATGACATTGCACTGAACACCCTGGCAAGGATCTTGATGTCCAGTTCTAATAAGCTGTTGAGATGGATCTTAGAATCTTGGAAAAAGCAATGGCTTATTTTAAAGGCAATGGAAATTTCAACAGCTAACTAATTGTGCTCCATGGTAGGGCCATTAGGACACTCTATTTATCAAGGCACTAAGGAATACAATGGTAAGGGTTAGAAGTAGCATCATAGAGAAGCTCAGAAATAGCTGTTTTCCAAAAGAAGAGATTGACAAGAAGAAGACTGACAAGCCTATAACAGAACTAGGCTCCCTAATAGTGATCATATGATCCAGGATAGTTGCACCTAATTGTCAGAAGCAAAGTGGGCAGCAAAGTTGGAATGGCAGCCATGGAAGCCTGACCCATGGCACTCTATGGAGGTGAATAGTGGAAAATGAAGTGTCCAGAAGCAAAACAGATAGGGATCCAACAAGGGTGTTGCATAATATACACAATCCAAAGTATTAATATACATTGATATTACTAGGTGAACAAAGGATTGAGGTTAGCTGCCCTTGAGGAAAGACATAATCCCTTATATAGTTTCTAGACTTGAGGCAATTCTCAAACCCAGAACCCATGAACTGAAGGAGAGGCCAGGTCCCTTGAGAAAGGACACTGCAACATCATGGCAGGTTTACATCATGGTGATTTCCCCAGTCCTCAACCAAAATGCCCCAGGTCATTTTCTCAGGTAACCATAGACTGAGAAAGGGAATACCTTTTGAAAGGTGTTGGATACAAGGCCTCAGTTGGACACTGATATTCAGTGACATGTTGCCATGACACTAATTAGAATAAAGGAGGATGTCAGGTAATAAATAGTCTTGACCCAAGTCTATTTCACTGTGAGTCCATTCAGTTTATGGACCCACTAATGGTCACTTTCCTGGTATTTAAATACGTAATTGGAATAAACATACTTAGCAATTGGCAGAACACTCACATTGATTTCTTGAACTATGAATAAAGAGCTACTATAGCAGAAAGGCCCAGTGAATACTCCTTAAATTGCCCTTCCAAATCTTGGAAAGTTGTAAGATCGAAAAAAATACTGTTTCTAGGGGAATGGCAAAGACCAGTACCATCCTCAAAGACTTGAACAGTATAGGCTTGGTGGTACCCATTATATCCTCATGTAATTGTCCAGTCTGGCCTTTAGAATACAAGGTATGTGTCTAGTCCATTTGAGTTGCAATAACAAAATACCATAGACTAGGTATCTTATAAATAATAGAAATTCATTTCTCATAGTTCTGGAGGTGAAGAAGATCAAGATGCCAGAAGATTTGGTATCTGGTGAGGGCCTGCTTCCTGGTTTAAAGGCAGCTGTCTTTTCGCTATGTCCTCACGTGGCAGAAGGGGCAAGGAGCTCTCTGGAGTCTCTTTTATAAGTGAACGATTTCCATTCATGAGGGCTCTGCCATTGTGACCTAATCACTTGGCGATGACCCTACCTCCTAATACTATCACACGGGGGATTAGGTTTCAACATATGAATTTGGGGAGATGCAAACATTCAGCCTATAGCAGTGGATAATAGCTCAAGCTTAATTAAGTAGTAACCTTAGTTGAAGCTACTGTGATAGATGTGGTATCTTTGCTATAGCAGATTAACACAGCCCCTGATAAGTGGTATTTATGTGGCAAATGTGTTATTTTCAATATCGAGCAGGCAGGAGGAACATAAGCAGTTTGCCTTTACATGGGATGGGCAACAGTACAAATGAATGGTCTTGCCCCAGGGCTAAGTTAACTCTCCTACTCTTTGTCACAATATAGTTTGAAAATACCTAGACTATCTGGACATGATACAGAACATCTCATTATTCTATGACATTAAAGACTTGTTAGCTGGACCTAATGAGTAAGAAATGACAAGTTCTCTGGATGCCTTAGTAAGAACCACGCACACCAGAGTGTAGGAGACAATCCCTGTGAAGATTCAGGCCTACCACATTAGTGACCTTTTTAAGAGTTCAGTTGTCTGGGTCTTGCTGAGACATCCCCTCCAAGTTAAATATTGACATCTATTTCAGGTGTGGGTTTATAGTTCTTGCCCCAAATGCCTCAGCCAACACCAGTATACAAGAGATCACTGTCTTAGACTCAGTGAGCTATTTTATTAATACAAACCAGGTGTGGTGGTGGAGCCATGACCATGAGATTCACTGGTCCTATCAAAGACTGCACCATCCCAGACCTGCAGGCTTAATAGAGAGGTGGAGCAGACTTTTGAAGGCACAGTATGATATGAGCACAGGGCACTATCCTTCAGGATAGCATTGGCATCTTAAAGCAATGACCATTGTATGGTGCTATTTTCCAAACTGGGGACCAAGGGTGGAAGTAGAAGTAGCTTTTCTCAGCAGCACTCTAAGTGCTTCCTGTCCCTGCAACGTAATGCTCTGCAGGCCTAGAGGTTCTATTCTGCATAGAGGAAATGATTCCAAAAACTGACACAGTAATAAGAGTCTCAATAACCCTTCAACTATGGCTGCCACCTGGTCATTTTAGATTCCTTGTGTCAAAGGCTAGCAGGCCAGGAAAAGAGTCTCCATACTGGCAGGGTAATTCACTTAAATGAGATAAGGCCGTTATTACACAGTGGAGGAAAGGAAGACTATTTAACACTTAGCTGATCTTCTGTAATATCTCTTGATAACTGCCCTGCCCAGTTTTGATGGCAAATGAATAAATGCAGAATCCACAGAATAAGACAGACATCGTAACTAGGGGCTCAGCCTTCTCAAGAATAAAGGTCTGAATAGCCCCACAAGACAAACCATGTAGCCTAGCAGATTAGTTGAATGTAAAGGGGATATAGAATGTGTGCAAAAGGAGGGAGACGATGAATTATCAATTGTAGCCTCAGGACTAAATGCAATGTCAGGATTTGGAATTTTTCCCACTAACCTTTTTCTTGCAAATTTCTTCAGGAAAAAAGAGAAACCAGAATCAGGATAAGTTATACCCAAATGAGATGAAATTATTACACGAAGCAAGTGAATACAAGTGGTGCAAGGGCAGTCATGCATTGTCCAAATATCCCTTTCAGGGTTGACCTACTTACTTCCATAGCTGCTGGGAGTGTTGAATGCTTATGGTTCACAGCTGAGTCTTCTCTGGGAATTTCCCTCAGCTGAAAGGTAATGCCTTGCCCAAGTTTGCACTCCCCTTTCCAAGGGGCAGCCAACAACCAAAGACTGGTTGATGTAGGGGTACAAAGGCCTAGTTCCCTTGCCCTAATTCAGAACAAGTCTGAACGGCCATCCCAGCTCCAAGAACTTTGTTGCATCCACTGAGGCTGTTTTGCAACTGCATTGCAATTCAACTTCTCCATCTGCCCCATCCTGCTTCCCTCACCTCTTTTGTGTGTGTGTGTGTGTGTGTGTGTGTGTGTGTGTGTGTGTGTGTGTGTTTGAAGATCTTAGTTACTTATTTATTATTTATCTTTTGGTTCAGAATATTATAGGGTTGCACATGTTTTGGTTACATAATTTGCTTTCATACAGTTTGAGTCAAAGTTATAAATTTTCCCTTTACCCACATAGTGTGAATTGTACCCATCCCCTCCTCCACCCTCCCACCTACTTGATTTCCATTGAGTTTTACTTCCATATCTGCACATAGTGTTGATTGATTAGTTCCAATTTAGTATTGAGTACACGTGGTGTTTTTTTTTTCCCATTCTTATCATACTTCACTTAGAAGAATGGTCTCCAGTTCCATTCAGGTTAATATAAGAGGTATTAGTTCATTTTTTTATGGCTGAGTAGTACTTTATGGTATACATATACTACACTTTATTAATCCACTCATGTATTGAAGGGCACTTGGATTGTTTCTACATCTTTGCAATCATGAATTGTGCTGCTATAAACATTCAAGTGCAAGTGTCTTTTTTATAAAACGTCTTCTTTTCCTTTGGGTAAATCCCCAGTAGTGGGATTGCTGGATTGAGTGGTAGTTCTAGTTCTTTGAGCTTTCTCCATACCACTTTCCGTAGAGGCTATACTAGTTTGCAGTCCCACCAGCAGAGTATGAGTGTTCCTTTCTCTCCAATCAATGCCAGCATCTGTTATTTTGGGACTTTTTAATAAAAGCCATTCACACCAGAGTTAGCTGATATCTCACTGTGGTTTTGATTTGCATTTCCCAGATGATGAGAGACGTTGAGCATTTTTTCATGTGTTTGTTGGCCATTAGTCTATCTTCATTTGAAAAGTTTCTGCTTATGTCTTTTTCCCACTTTTTAATGGGGTTGTTAGAATTTTTATTGCTGATTTGCTTGAGTTTTGTAGATTCTGGTTATCAGCCCTTTATTGGCTATAAAGCATGTAAATATTTTCTCCCATTCTGTAGGTTGTCTATTCACTCTATTGATTGTATCCTCGGCTGTGCAAAAACTTTAATTTGATCAGGTACCATTTATTTATTTTTGTTATTGCTGTGATTACTTTTGGGGTCTTCTTCATAAATTCTTTTCCTAGGCCAATGTCTATATGAGTTTTTCCAACATTTTCTTCTAGAATTCTTATGGTTTCATGCCTTAGGTTTAAGTCTGTTATCCATCATGAATTAATTTTTGTGAGTGGTGAGAGGTACAGATCCTGTTTCAGTTTTATACATGTGGCTATTCAATTCTCCCAGCACCATTTATTGAGTAGGGATTTTTTATCCCAATGTATTTTTCATCTGCTTTGTCAAAGATCAAATGGCAATATGAGGATGGGTTCTCTGTTCTGATCCACAAATCCATGTCTCTAATTTTGTGCTAGTACCATGCTATTTTGGTTACTATAGCCTTGTAGTATAGCTTGAAATCCAGTAAAGTGATGCCTCCTGATTTGTTCTTATTATATAAGGTTGCATTGGCTATTTAGGATCTTTTCTGATTCCATATGAAGCACAGAACTGTTTTTACTAGATCTGTGAAAAATGATGTTGGTATTTTAATGGGGATTGCATTGAATCTGTAAATTACTTTGGTTAGTGTGGACATTTTAACAATATTGATTCTGTTGATCCATGAGCATGATATGTTTTGCCATCTGTTTACATCCTCTACAATTTCTTTCATCAGTGTTTCATAGTTCTCCCTATAGAGGTCTTTCACTTCCTTAACTAAATATATTCCTAGGTATCTTATTTTCTTTGTTGCTATTGTGAAAGTTATCACATCTTTAGAACTCCTGAACAGATTGATATCAAGTGCCAAAATTGAAGCATTAATAAAAAATCTTCCAACAAAAAAAAGTCCTGGACCAGAGGGTTCCACATCCCAATTTTACCAAACCTACAATAAAGAACTTGTGCTTATACTGTAGAAATTATTCCATAATATTGAGAAGAAAGGAATCCTTCCCAGCTTATTCTATGAAGTCAATATTACCTTGATACCAAAGCCAGGAAAGGACATAACAACAAAAAAAGAAAACTATAGACCAATATCCCTTATGAATATAGATGCAAAAATTCTCAATAAAATCTTACCAAACCAGGTCAGGCAGACAGGAGAGGGGAGGAAGGGATGTGTATATATACACCTAATAAGTGTGATGTGCACCATCTGGGGTATAGACACTCTTGAAGCTCTGACTTGGGTAGGACAAAGGCAATATATGTAACTTAAACATTTGTACCCCCATAATATGCTGAAATAAAAAAAAATTTTAAAATAATAAAAATAGAAAAATAAATCTCAGCAAACCATATTCAGCTGTACTTCAAAAAAATAATTCACCATGATCAAGTGCTTCATCCAAGAGATGCAAGGATGGTTCAACATATGCAAATCTATAAATGTAATTCATGACATAACTAGAAGCAAAAACAAAGACCTTATGATCCTCTCAATAGATGCAGAAAAAGAATTTAACAAAATTCAGCACCCTTTTATAATAAGAATACTTAACAAAATAGGCATAGATGGGACATACCTCAATATGATACAAGCCATATATGACAAGACCACAGCCAACATCATACTGAAACGGAAAAAATTGAAAGCATTCTTGCTTTGAACTGGAACCACACAAGGTTGTCCACTATTATCACTTCTATTCAACATAGTGCTGGAAGTCCTAGCCTGAGCAATCAGACAAGAGAAGGAAATCAAGGGTATTCAAATGGGAAAAGAAGAGTTCAAACTATCACTTTTTGTTGATGATATGATCTTATATCTAGAAAACCCCAAAGAGTCAACCAAGAGACTCCTGCAGTTGACAAATAAATTCAGTGAAGTTTCAGGTTACAAAATCAATGCACACAAATCTGTAGTTTTTATATATGCCAACAACAGTCAAGGTGGAAATCAAATCCCTCACTCTCTCATAGGTTTCTGAGACTACTGTCCATTAAACCTCCAGCATACAAATCTCTCTCTTTGGCAGTCAGCTCAGGCTGCTGTAACAATGTACCATAGACTAGGTGAGGTGTTTATAAGGTGGCTTATAAACAATAGAAATTTATTTCTCAGTTCTGGAGGCTGGAAGTATGAAATCAGGGTGTCAACATGGTTGGGTTCTGGTGAGGGTCCTCTTCTGGGTGCAGACGGCCACCTTCTAGTTGCATCTTCACTCAGGGGAAAGAGAGATAGCTAGCTCTGTGTTCTATTCTTGTAAGGAAATTCCATCCATGCAGGCTCTACCCTCATGACCTAATTACAACCCAAAGGTCCCACCTCCAAATCATCACATTGGGATTAGGGTTTCAACATGAATTTTGGGAGGATACAAACATTTCTGTCTATTGCACACTTGTAGAGTCTCTTTCCCAGAAAACCCAACCTAAGACAATATCATAACCACTGAACAAGTTGACATAATGGGGATATGATAGTTTATCATTGCTATAAACTAACAAATAGCAAGTAATCTGAGAAGTAAAGAAAGTATTCCAACTATATAACTGCACATGGCAGGCCATGATGACTCTGAACTGGTGGTACTTGGGTAAAGTCTGAATCAATCTTCATAAATATAAAGAAATGGATCCTAAGTTGAGGTAGCAGTGTTAAATGCAATACATGAAGTTGAATTCCTGTAACCCAAATGGCTGTATCTTATGAAATAATCATGTAGTATTTTGAATTCAAACTTATTAGTATTAAGTCATATTTCTGAACCACAAAGTAAGTATGAATCACTGGCATTTGAATACATAGTACTCTTTCCCACACTGTTTATATCTTTTAAGCATTGCCATAATAAACATACAATTGAATGGCAGCTAAACCAAGCATGAAATCATTGTTCAATGAGACCGAAGAATGGCAAAAACCTGAAACCAATCTAAAGGTCTAATCAGGAAATTAAGTAAATTATGGTATATTTTATGGTATATTTTATCATTAACGATGATATAATTAGATTTATATTTATTGACATAGAAAAATGTGATATATAATATTACTATGTCACAAAGCAGGCTACAAATTAAAATTGTAGAATGGCTTCATGAATAATTTATATTCAGGTATATATACATATGGAAAAATTCTGAATAAAAGTACATCAAAATGTTAATTGTCATTAATTATAATTGTTATCAGCTTATTGTCCCAGATGCTTCAGTGTCCCACCTAATTCTCCATCTGACTTCTAATGGCTATCTTTGTGCATGAGAGCTTTTTGATTCCAGACCAGTGGAAGACTGTTTTGCTTTCGAGCAAGCTGAAAATGCTGAGGAAGTAGCTCACTCCTGAAGTGGCATCATTCTGAGGTATTTATTTTACAGCATCTCCCAGGGTTTCTCCATGAGAGTTTTCTCTATTTGCCCACTGTGGCAGCTGGCTTAAGAACACACCCTTCATTGATTGGATTCTCTTTCTTATATTACATCCCTATTTCCCTGAATTGTTCTGTATTTTCCAAATAATCTTCTTGCATTCAAATCCTTATCTCACCTGCTTCTGGACATCTTCAAGCTAAGATATTTACTTGTAATTTTGAAATATTTCTACAAATAACTCAGATTATTTATGTAAAAAGTTGATAAATGTTTTAAAAAACATTTTATATCGGATGTTTCATAAATTAGAGGTATAAAAACATTTATATTGGGAAGAAAAGTTGAGTTCATTCTGTATCCTTCAGTAAAGATTTTTAAGTTTTTGTTTTGAAGCTCTGATGGGAGCATGAAAACTACTTTGAAATATCTGAAGACTGATAAGTAAAAAAGAAGTTAAATGTGTTCATCATGACATCAAAGAAACCACAGAAAAACAGACTAGTGGGTAGAAGTTACAAGGAGAAGAATTTCTATTCAAATAAGAACTTTCTAGTAGTTAAAGCTATCTAAAATCTAAATAAGCTATTTCTGAAAAAGAGCACTTCAGTCAGTGGCAAGTGACTTGCTTGCTTAAGCAGAGGCTGAATGACCCCTTGACAGGGACACTGGCCACAAGGATGTTTAACATCCTTTTCACCTCAGAGGGTCTCTAATTCTTGAGTCTATATTATCAAACTATCTGGCTACCAAAGAACCATTTATACTTTCTCACTAATGATACCAGGACTGTTAGATTATTGGGGATCCTATGTTCATTACTAGACCTTCAAACATGAGTGAAGAGATCATTGTAGCATCTTTTACAAATGGTGTATGCACATTCACAAAACATAGAGGTGGAAAGAGATTTAAGGTTCTGGATAAATCACTAAATTTGGGTCCAAAAATGTTGACTTAAATTTTCCCATTGTTGGCTGGGCATGGTGGCTCACACCTGTAATCTGGCTCTCTGGGAGGCTGAGGCAAGAGGATTGCTTAAGCTCAGGAGTTCAAGACCAGCCTGAGCAAGAGCAAGACTCCATCTCTACTAAAAATAGAAAAATTAGCTGGGCATTATGTTGCATACCTGTAGTGGCATGTACCTGTAGTTCTAGCTACTCAAAAGGGTGAGGCAAGAGGATTACTTGAGCCCAGGAGTTTGAGGTTACAGGGAACTAAGATTACACCACTCTGCCCAGGGTGATAGAGTGAGACTCTGTCTCAAAAAAAAAAAAAAAAAAAATCTGATTGTTAACACTGGCTATAGTCAGATCATGAAATAAGTCTTGTTTTATATACTTGGTCCCAGTAGTTGAAATATCTTAAATGTCAGCCAGAGACTATTAAAAAGTAGTCATTTTGGAAAAATGAGAAAATCAATTATGCATTCTTAAAACAAAAGGAACAATACAATTCTTCTTTTACTTTACATTATGGGAGGGTGCAGAAACAGGAAGAAAAACCATTACGTAATACTGTTGGATCCCCCAGTTTTGCTATTGAGTAATTTCCTAGTGTGGTTAAAGGAGATTGAAAAACTATAGTATCACAGAAGTGGGGAAATGGGTAAGTAGGAGCAGTAGGAATGGATGAAAGCATTGGAGTGTTTTGCTAGTCCCTTTGGAATCCCAAGTCTTTTGTCCTTTCATCCCCATAAGTCATATCAGACTATCTAGATCACGTATCTCATACGCTCTACTTTGGAAAATATGGCTCCATTTGTGTGACAATGAGAATTCTACATCTTAAGACCCAGGACCCTCTTTCACCACTAATTAGCCCTTGCTCTAAACTTGAGAAGATGGCTTAATCTTTCTGAGCCTTAATTTCTCCATGTGTACCATGAAGAAGCAGACTATATAATTCTGTGATTTGCCTCCAGCGTTAGAATATGCATTTCTATAAGAATGGTACTCACCACTACATAGGAGCACACATATTCATCTACCAATGAACCAAGGACCTCACAAAGCAGGCTGTCTTACGTGGTGTATTGCCAAGCTGACTTACACCAATCTGATTATTCCTGATTATTAGGTCCAATGGAAGTGCCCAATGGCTAGAGGTAGGTGAGAACTATCAGTCTCTTCCTTTACCTTTGCAATCTATTGTGTGGATTTTATAATGAAATCAAGTTATAGGCCAAATTCTGCCACAAGTATGCATTTTTTTCTTTTTGGTAGAAAGGAATAAAAACAGTCACATAACCTGTAGTGTAACCTTGCTAAAGCCCCAGCTTTCTGTCCTTTTAAGTACTAGGATTACTTTCCATTCTAAGGATAGAGTACCATTCCAAAGGGTAGAGAGAATGGGTTCACCGCATTTCATACCCTATCCTTGTTCACACTGCTGTGGAAGGGCCAGTACAATATTCCTAGCCAATCCACATCCGTTGAATACTATTTATTTTACCAATGAAGAATAATTTTTAATGTATCATGCTAATTAACAAACCCTCTGTGTTGATTAAAGATATTAGGAATGCTACCCATGGAATGTGAGCCTTTTTCAATTTTTGCACAACACTGATGTGTGTATACCCAACTCAGTGTTAATTAGCCTGCCTAAGGTGTAGATTAAAATTATACATATATATATCACACTGTTCATAATGAACTATTCTAAAGTAAATCATAGACATATAACAATATAATGTGAGGACTTCTAGGAAGGACTATTTCTAAAAGGACATGAAGTTGCACCATTCTTTGTTAACATATTGTGGGATATTTTTCTTTCCCTCCTCCTCCTCCCCATCCTTTCCTGACCATCCCATTCTCTCTTTACCATTCTTCTGACTATCCTCTTAGCATCCTTCCGACCATCGAGTCTTCATCACATGATGTCCTTTTGTATTATAATATGATCATGTGCTGTATTAAGATACTAACCCTTTAGTGTGAATTATGGTAATATTATTTTGGCCCCTTTGTTCATCCCTCACACATAGCGGGCGAACCCTTGACTCTGGACTAAAGAAACCATCTGCCTCCTTCATTCATACACCTGGGCTTCTGAACACTGTTAGAGAAAATCATACAGTCCATGCTTTGGAACCACTAAAAACTCTCAGTCTTCAACTTCAGCTAGCCTTCAAGTTGCCTAGCAGCATTTCTATATGTACTACAGCATCTATTTAAAGCTCAAGAGAATAAGGAATCTTAATACAATATTAAGTGTATCATTGCAATGATGAGCTGTAAAGATGAGGTTTTGACTGGGCAGTAGAGCAAAGCTTTCCCTCTTACCCATTCCTTCCATGCTAAAACCGTTCCAAGCTACCACCATTTCTGCACAACCACAATGGCTTCCTTGCTTCCATGTTTGCCTCCTAATGTATACTCTCCACATAGGAACCAGAGAAGCTTTTATAAATGCAAAACAGATAATTCCCCAGCTTACTCTGGATGGCTTCCTTCCATGCTTGAAACAAAACACACTTTGTATGAAGGCCTGTCAGAATCCACATGATCGGGCTGCTCCCTGCCTCTCTCCTGCTCCTTCCTAGTCACACCACTGTCCTTGCAAACATCAAACCTAAAGCTCATGCCTACCCCTTTTGCACTTGCTGTTCCCTCTGACTGGGACACTCTTCCTCAGAGCTGGACATGCTTCACTCCCTCACTGCGTTCAGATCTCTGTTCATCTGTCACCTTCCTCTACCTCCATACCTATTCTCTTTCCTAGACCATTAGCCCAAACATAGAGAAATATCAGTACTCATGTTCTACATACTGCTGCCTAAGGGATTTTTGATGCCACCCATCACTTAGTTCCATGCTTCATTCCTCACTGTGTCATTGAGCCTGCAACAGGCTTACCTGTGGAAAGACAGAAACATCTTTGTATGCATAAGAAAAAATATAAACTTGTTAAAAGCAATAAGCTAGAATGGTGAGGGCAGGTGGGGAGGCATGGGGAATA
This sequence comes from Lepilemur ruficaudatus, assembly GCA_963574885.1. Classification (NCBI taxonomy): domain Eukaryota; kingdom Metazoa; phylum Chordata; class Mammalia; order Primates; family Lepilemuridae; genus Lepilemur; species Lepilemur ruficaudatus. Next base: position 32,982 of record CAUYRT010025712.1, on the reverse strand, counting down.
GGGAGGAGAAAATGTTTATCTGGTTTTGCCCATTTAGGCCCTGGATTCTTTTTTTAAATTTTATTTATTCATTTATTTTTAAATGTACATAGAGTAGAATTTACTGTGTGTGATATACACTTCTATGACTTTTGCCATGTGCCTAGAGTCATTTATCTCCCCCCCCACAATCAAGATATAAAGCAGTTCTATCACCCCCCAAATGCCTTCACGCAGCCCCTTTGTAGTCGATCTCTTCTCCTCCAGCCCCTGGCAACAATTTACCTGCTCTCTGTCTCTATTCGTTTTAGATCCTAGAATTTTTACTGTAACCATTATTCGAGGTCTAGCTAGTCCTAATATCTGCAGGAGCTATTCAAATCAGAAGTTGATTAGTTGAGTATGACTGAAAGGGTGTTAACTTAAGCGTAGATGTATTTAATAAACTAAACATGAGCTTTAGTGAGAATGCGATACAGATTCTCAGGGAAAAATCTTAGCTGAGGTGGTTAGAAGAATTTTTCTGTCCTGATCTGGCTTGGCTCAGATTCCTCTGTTCCTGTTTTGTCAGGGCTCTGCTAATTCTCTTCCCAATATCTCTTCCTGCTTCTCATAAATTGCCTTTTTACGTAATGCTCTTACTCCCAGTTGCAGTATACTTTTTCTTTGAATTTTCTAATTCCCAAAGATCCTTTTAAGCACTAAATCATTGTCACTGAATTGCTAAAGGTTACCCTCTGATCACTTCTGCAAAATGCCAGCTGCCCATTCAGTTCCTGCAGCCCCCAGTCTCTTTCCATCTGAGCCCTGCCCTCTGCGTCTGCTCCCAGGCCCAGGCACTAGTTGCTTCTTAACCTGAGTGTTCGGCCCTTGGTTCTCTGGTTTGCCACATCGTGTTTTGACTGTGCCCTGGAACAGGAGGGTTTAAGTGCTAAAGTCCAACTTCCAGCCTGGTTACTATGGCTCCATTGTATTCCTGTTTGGCCATTTCACACCCACTAATCATTCACACCCACTGGGAACTCTGACCCATGAATTACATAGTGGCATTGAGTTTCCTAGGAATAGGAAATAAAAAAGAATGACAAGAAAACTCACAGGTTAGTTCCTGTGCATGCTGCAGCTATAGCATTAATACCTGGAGTTAATTAAGGTAACGTATCTGGAAGGCTGTAATTGCAAAGTAGCTTTAACGACCTTTGATGATTCACAAATTGGCTTAGGCCTTGTCTCATGCATATTAGAGGGAGGACACTGGGTTATAGCTCTGAACTCACCTTGGAGGACTCTTCATTTCCTAGTTCCAGCTCTTTCTCACAATATCTCTGAGGGAGACGTGTCCAAAGGGGCAAAGGAAAACAAAGGAGCACTTGAGTCTTAGACTAGGATGACCATAAAGCCTGGTTTGCCAGGACAGTGCTGGATGTCAGGTGTAATTATTAATAGCACTTTTTTTTACTCTCAAAGTATAACCATTCTGATGATAAATCATATGGCTACCCTAGTTTTATATAGCATGCATACACAATATATTACTCTCCCTAGCTCCACAGCTCTGGAGGGAATATGGAACCATCAGAAGTTAGACAAGGAGAGAGGTAGAGGGTCCAAAAAAGGGACTAAACTCATTTCTACTTTTGAAAAGTAAAATTGCAGCCAGAATTTTGCAATGCCTCTCAGAGTGGAAATAACACACCCATAAAGGGAGTTCTTAGGATGGAATTTGAATTTTTACAAATATAGAGACTAACGAGAAATATTAAGCCTCCTGAAATTAGAAAGTGACATCTCAGAAAAGAAATGTGGTAAAGCAGGAAGGAGATACAGGAAAGCCACACAAGATTGGACCAGAACAGAGACCAATCTGTTCTGACCAATAACTAAGAACTAGTGCTTTGTGATGTTTTCAGTTCTGGTATATATTAAAAGATATATTAAAAGGCAGCTATTTTATAACCTGAGACTTTACCAAAGTCATTTATCAAATCAAGGAGTCTCTTGGAAGAATCCATGGGGTTTTCTAGATATAATATCATATCATCAGCGAAGAGCGAGGGTTTGGTCTCATCTGCACCTACTTGGATACCCTTAATACCACTGTCACCAATACCTACTCCCACACACTGCTGGATTCCATTCACTATTTTCATGCACATGTTTTTTAGATTCCATTTCTCTTAAAGCATAACAAAGACTTTCTAGTTTTTAGGAAATCTACCTTAAATACTGGGAAGATATTCGTGTTTTTAATTTTTACAAATAAAAGAATATGTAGGAGAAAAATCACTAAAACAATTGCTAGTCTGTTTATTCTGCATTAAGAAATTTCTAAATGCAAGAACTTTACAGTAAGAAAGTGATTATCTTATATATGAAAAATTCTTCTCTTTTGTGAAAGGAATCATTCTAGGAGAGCAGATACATTTATTGCTGAACCGAAAGCAATAGTAAAACCATGGTATTATGTTAAATGAAAAAATAAATAAATGAAAAGCTAACATTATAGATGATCGAATATGGATTGTTACAATGAATATTTATTTTGAATTTCTTATTCTGTATTATTTTTAAAGGACTCCATAACCTGTAATTATTGCTGTATTTGATGTCCAGCCAGTTCATACCTTCATCTTTCAACAGCACATTCGAGTTTCACGTTATTCTTTACATAGGAGAGAATAGATCCTGATTTTTAATACATTTCCTGTTGCTAAAGTGTTACAAAATTATTGAGTGATGGCAAGAATTCTTTTATCATTATCATTTTTATTTAGCCTGTTAAATACCAGGTGCTACTCTAAACACCGTATTTTTTACTCATTTAATTAGTTATGATATAACTGAATATTTGTATGCTGCTTCAAACTTTAACAAATCAGTGAAAATTCATAGATTTGTGAAGTTCTGTGCTATTTTCTTCTCTTATTAGTTTTTCTTTTACCAATTAATACATTCATGGTCTTTCCTGCTACTCACACTAATGTATTTAATACTTCACCTTGCCTGCAAATATTCTTTCCTTTTCTTGTATTTGAAAAAACTGTTTGCTCACCCTGTATTTTTGTTCTTGAGTAAAAGAGTACAATAATTTGCTAAGAAGATTTCACCTGCAGACAAATCATTCCATTCTTTTTTTTCCTTTCACCTTCTAAAACATTTATTCAATATTTACAGCCAACTCTGTATTCATTTCTAAGTAGTAATGCCAATGATTACATGTTTTGAAATTTAGTTCTGATTTTATGATTTTGGTAGTATTTCCCATTTTGTTGTAATACAAATGTGAAATTTTTCAGGCTTAGCAGAATTAGGTACCCTGTGTGATCCTTTACGGAGCTGCTCTATTAGTGAAGAAAATGGACTCAGTGCTGCCTTTACTATAGCCCATGAGCTTGGGCATGTGTAAGTACCTTCTGTCATCTCGGTGATGTGCCTTCTATTTATCATTGCACAGAATGCCTGAAATTCCATCTTTAGTTGAGTAATTAGCATCTTTGTTTCTTCATAAACTGTTATTAGTGTAACTTTCATCCCTGAAATTCTAACTCTGGCTCTTTTGTGATCTATGTTAGGTCAGACAGGCTGCACAGATCAACACACTAAGCAAAGAACTAGAACTTGGGAATTCTTTTATTTCAATTACTGTATTGGATTACATGGCAAGCACTCTGGTCTCTATCTCATGTTATACTATATAGACCAAGTACTGTCCTTCTCCCTTTTTTGGGAGGGCCTCCAGGGACTCCTAGTTTTGGGGAACTCCCAAAATGTTTTTGATACCAACTCATTTCTTGCTCTTCAATCTCAGAGCCCCAGCAGAGGATGTGGCCCCTGGAATTTCTTATTCATTAAAAGATTTTTTAAAAAAAGTTTTCACCTGTTCCATAGTTTTCCACAAAAATTTGGGATTCTCTTATCTGTTCTTGCATTACTAAAAATTCCACTGGGATTCTATGCTTTAAGAATGGAGGCCGTGATTTCTCGTGATAGCATTGGAGCTCCCGTGAAGTCAGTAGCCCCCTACAAGCTTATCCTCTGAAAAATGATTTCAAACGTACTCTCAGAATTCCTGGTGTTTCTTTGTTATCTGCTAATATCTGCCACACTTCTTTTCCTGGTGCCTTCAGATGTCATTAGAGCATTCAGGTGGAATAATTTCAAATGGAGATAGATTTTGGTAAACTAACACCTCTTCAATTTCCTTTTAGCCTTTTTATAAGCTGCATTTTGTAAGTTGTTTATGAAGTGAGGGAGGGGAATGAGGAGCATACCCAGGCACTGTAGAAGTATTGCAGCAACATCTGGGAGATACTATCTGCTGGTTTTCAAGGCTGCTAACTAGTAGATGATTATTCTTGCAGAGAGTACCATATTACACATTTATTTTCTTCCTGAGAAACTCTTTAAAAAGTGTCTCTACAATATGGTAAGTATTAATCATTTAGTTAAAAGACTGATTTAAATACAAATTTAGCAGACAAGGACTTGAATTAGGTGGTTTCAGTGTTCCTTCTAAACTTGAGTTTATACTTGAGTCGCCAAATGATTGCAAAGGATCTGTTTCTAACCTGCTAATTATTTCCCATTTTTGCTCTCATTGTGAAGATTTGGCTGACCTTTGGGAATGTTTTTATTATTCCAGTTCTGCCAATCATCGCTTATTAAGTATAGCCCCAAAACAGTAGTTAGGCAATTTACCTTTAAAATAGATGGATACTATAGAAGAATAGGGAATTCGAGATTTAAGAAGTTCTTTTGATACTGTAGCAATAGTCAAGTCTGGAATGTAGTGTGGTATCACCTTGACCTAATCTGTCCACATAAATCTCCAAGGATATCCATGTTGAAAACTACAGGCATTTTAATGTGAATGCTATTCCCATACTGTGATGAGGTGAGCCAGAAGCCAAGTATTTTGATTGTTTAGACTCAGATGCCAAATCAACAGACTGTGTAGTAACAAAAGTATAATCAAAGATCAAAAGTATAATCTAATGTTTCTTAGCAATCATGTGCTTCTAAATATGAGCATTATAGGACCTTATGGAGAGATCGAGTAAAAATTCTGATGTAATTATATTTATCTATATTTTCCATTATAAATATAAGGAATCAGTTACTAATGTATACATCTTTTGATATTCTTTTTAAGTGTTTATTTTTATTTTTAGATTTAATGTTCCACATGATGATAGTTTTAAATGTAAAGAAGCTGGAATTAAACATCAGTTTCATGTAATGGCCCCAACTTTAAATTACCACACGAGTCCTTGGACCTGGTCAAAATGTAGTCAGAAATATATCACTGAATTCCTAGAGTAAGTCTGAATTTACGTTGCTTTAGTTAAATAATTGAACATTTATTGGATTATAAGATTTGAAATTTGTACGTTTTAAGTTGGTTCAATTTCTGTTTAGTTTTCCTTTATTTAGATTTAAGTTTACTTCCTCTATAGGAATGGATGTGTAAAAACAAGGAAAGAGTTGTATGTACATACTATTTCACTTCTTTAAAACAAAGTACTTTTATTGCAGTTCAGACCTAGCTGTTATTTTTTTCAACTCTTTCTTGTGATGAGCACTATGTTTGGGAGGAGACTTAATGGGAATCCCAGCTTTATTATGTATTTTTGAATCTTTACATAAATTACTAGGTAACATTTTGATAGGATTTTGAGTGGCTCAAGTTTTAGGTACCCCTGAGAGACAGAGATTAGTTAAAATCAAACTATGAGTTATCCAAATAGCTCTCTAAAACCATACAGATGCAGAGTCTCTAACTACATACTCTTTTGGAGGCTCTTTCTAACTTTGAAAAGAGGTGGTAGATCTAGGTTTTTCTTGATTCATCTCTGCACCTTCCATTAGGTTTCTCTGCATCTCAATTTCTTTTATCTGAATGGGGTTTGCATCTTAGTCACTGAACTTGTCCAAAAGGCAAACCAAAGCTCTTTCCACATGCCTTTTTGTATAAATGCAATACTACGTTTCTTCTACTATATATTCTCATCATCAATTTACATTTAACAGCATTAGTATTCTCTAGTTACTTCTCTCTTTATTAGAACTATGGGAATAAATAAAACCATGCTTTGGAATATATGTTCAAAATTATATCCCAAAATTTGTAACCAACAGTGATAATTTATCTTTGTATGGGAACTTGATTTAAAAACACATAGTTGCTAATCTATACATGATTATATATAGCTTTTTCAATGGTTAACTAATATTTTGATTACAAATATCAGTAGTGTGCTTTTTTTATCCTTTGTAATGGGGTAATATTTTGATTTGATTTTCTTCAATTTTAAAAGATATGTTCATTTTATTGAAAAATTAATATGTCCTTTTAACCAGTAAAAATTTCCCCCAAAAATATTTCTTTTAATTATAGCAGTGGAACAAATTGTTGCTTTTAACCCAGTTGGAATAGCTGAACATTTTCACAGAGTTTTACGTAGACTGAACATTGCACAACAAACTGGGATTAATATATATTACATTTCCTGTGCTCTTTTCTGTTATTTAAGTGTATATTCTGATTGCAAGTTATAAGATAGATATTACTACTCTCAATTTACAGATGTGGAAACTTAGGCTCAAGGAGATTCAATAGTTTTCCCACAGCCATGTGTCCTGGGAAGTGTGGAAACAAAGTGTAAGCCCCCAAAGCCAGTGCTCTTGACTTTGCTATACTCCCTCCTCAAGAAACCTCTTGAAGTAGAGACAGCCTAAAACTTTTTGAATTTCCTTTTTTGTTATCATTGTTTAGAACTTGAAACATACTTTTTTAAATTATTTGAGAAACCTATTTTTATTTTTACAACATTTTGACAGGTTGGACATTACATTTGAGGCATTACTATTGGATAGCAAAGTAGACCAAATGTGTGATGTGAATGTATGTTTCATAAATTATGTTTTCATAAATTTATGTTTATTACTTATCTTTTTTTTAATTGCCACCTTCTAGTTGGTTGTGGGGATCAATTGCAAACAAACACATTAAAGATCCTTTGTAAAGTGTGAGGCTGTCATTATGTAGAGGAACATTGCTATACTGATATTGCTGTGAGTCGGTTTTTAAATTATGAAAAAATACTGTTCTCTTTGAAAATAAAGGATTACAGAAAATGCAATAAAGAATCTTATATTGAAATGTGTCCATGTGTATTCACAATATTTTATTTTCTGTCATTGGCATAGTACTGGTCATGGGGAATGTCTTCTTGACAAACCAAATGGAAGAATGTATGATCTGTCTTCACAACTTCCTGGATTAATGTATGATGTAAACAAGCAGTGTGAACTTATGTTTGGTCCTGGATCACAAGTGTGTCCCTATTTGGTAAGGAAAATTCTCTCCTTTTGTTTGAAAACTGCCATAAAGTTCTACTTAGAATATATTTCAAAATACATATTTATTCTCTGGAACAGATGATAAACTAAATATACTTTCTATGTCTTTGAAAATTTGGTGTCTGGGGTTAAAAAAGGGTTAAAAAAACTTATTGAGTACTTATTATATGCTAGATACTGTGTTGGATACTTAAAATTATCTTTGTTAACTCTCACAAATTCCATAAAATATTCTCATTTAGTAAATAGAGCCACAGAGAAGTTACATAATTTGAAAATTAAATGTATTCAAATATTTACTTTCAAATGATATTGGGGGTGAACGGAGAAAACATAGATACTTTGATACTGAATTGTTGATTCCTGAATTAAAGGCCTCAGGAATCTGATAGTCTACATTCTCCTTTACATAGATTTAAATCCAGAGGAATTAAATTTGGGGTATATTATTTAGTTTTCATGAAGCTATTACTTTATAATTTATTTTGAGGATTTTTCAGAGATTAGATACTTTTAATTTCCACTGAGATAGTTGATCCTAACACTTTTAATGGATCTATAATCATGATTTTCTTTTATTTGGGGGTAAATCTAGGATTAGTTTAAAGTAAATGTGACTTGGTGACTCCATGCTTTACTTTTCTATGCAGAATAGTCATTCCGTTTTCTTCATTCCTTTACATATCTTTGCCAAATTACTTACTGCTGTACTAGATTGTGAGGTTGACCGGACCAAGAATAACTAACCTATTCATTCATTTAAATAAATATATATACCTAGTATCCAGTTCAGGATCCTGCCACACAACAGATTCTACAAAATAAATGTTTATTGAATGTTGAATGAATGAATGAATGAATGAAAGTCACTTAACAGTGAGTGCAGGGACATGTAAAGTGTATTTCACATAGTGATCATTCTTCCTAAAACCTTAAATTTATACTCACAAATTTTAATAAGCCTTTCAATATCCACTGTGAAGGGGGATGATTTATCTTAAGATATTATATAAGATACATTTCTTCCAACTTGATTTAGACACTAAATAAACTTTGAATTTAAATTCAGATAAAGAAAGGAATTATCTTGGGTATAACTCCTATGACCCTCTGTGGACTTTAGTTTCTTTTAAAAACTTCAGAACTCTTTGTTCAAAAGTTGAAAGTATGCATTATATTCACAAAATAGGAAACATCAGTATACATTATACAGTATTTCTATGCACATTATTCATACATTCCACCATTGCCTCAAAGGGGCTTTTAGGAACTCCTTGTGAATAACATTTAACAACAAAAAGCCCTTTAGAAAAATATCTTATAAAGAGAAAAAAATGTCACATAATTTTGAATCTTTCCATTCCAATTCATATCTCCCATTTTTCAATGTATAAATAAAAATCAAAAAAATTTTTAAAAGTGAATGCTACCATTTTATGTGTTTAGAGAAAAAAAAATCAATGACTAGAATTTATTTAGTAAAGATTTTTATGGATTATTTCCAGCTCTTACCATAAACCAGGAAATATATTGGATCAACTTGTAAACCAGGGTATTATACTGAATTGACCCAGTGTTGTGGTGTCGTCCTTACTCTTGCTTGCTGTATGTTGTTTCTGCAGAAACAATGCAGGCGTCTCTGGTGCACAAGTGCAGAAGGAGTTCACAAAGGCTGTCGCACTCAGCACATGCCACTGGCAGATGGAACAAACTGTGGTCCTGGGATGGTAGGTTTTCTCGAAGGGTGAGTCTTGTATCAAAAGATTATCTAAAGATGTAACTGCTCTGCATTTCAGCACTCTGTTCATTATTTCCTGTTGACTTTTGTTCAGCTAGTTGAGTTAGTTATTGCCATGTTTGTTTCATATAGTACATTGCCAACTGAATTAAAATTTTAATTTTATCCTTTTTTCCAGTGGATATAGAAGATGAATATTACAGTTGCATATAGTTGTCATATAAATAATACATGGATATATAGTTATCTAAGCATATCATAGCCTTGTTATTAAAATTGATTACAGACATAAAGATTCGAATATTTTGGCAAATTCCCCAATGTCAAGGTTGTTTCCATTGCATACATTTTCTCCCATATAATTCAGTTAAGTACAATTGTAAGAGTTAGGGGCTTCTTTGGATCCTTGTTGTTACTAACTATATTAAAATACATTGTATTCGTAAAATAAACTGCCTACATACTACATGTTCACCATTCTAACATTAACTAAATCATTTAGTCATTAACTAAATCTTACCATTCAGCATCACATTGACTAAATCTGTCAACATGACGTTGCATGATAACGAAATGTGTTACACGTGAAGATGACATCAGATTGTGCTTTGCGCTCTAGGAGGGCCTTGGTGGCCAGCGTTGTCTAGTGTTAGTCTGTCAGCCTTCTCTGTGCTCCCTCAGACCCAAAGGAACACTTCCTTGAAAATGGGTTGGCCAGTGCTGCCTCTTTGTTACCTTCACAGTGGCCAAATGTAAAAACTTCTTAAAAATTAAAGTCAATTTGGTAGCTGATCTTGTGCCATTACCACTTGCTGCTTCATTGAAATATTTGTAGCAGCTTTTTCCTTTCTCTTGAATGATTTTCCCATCAAAAGGCATGTGTTTCCTACAAATATTGATCACAGCACAAATCAATTGGTTACTAAAGTTCTATTTGGTACTTCAGCAATTTTTGTAGTAGCTGAAGTATTCATTGAAATCATCTAGCACTCTAAGTACCTTTTTGTAATTTTAAGATCAAAGTTTTAGTGATCTTTTTCAGTTCAGCTAATGCTGAATTATAAAATTTAAATTTAGCTTATATAAAATTTTTATTTGGGGGATAAGAATTACTAAAAAACTTTACTTTTTTCTTACTTCCTATGATCAGTATTAGCTAATAACTAGCTTTTTGAGGAGAAGGGTGGCATTTATGAGAATAACTGACAGTTTGAGGGTAAGCAGAGAATAAAACCTCTTTGAAGCATGAATGCTGGGTTGCTGATATTGGCTGATTAGATAGAAGACATGCTCCAGGATGTTCACCTGATTGAAATATAGGATTGGGCTTTATTCTGTTTCTTAGCAATCAGTCAATGATTGATATAGTTGCAAATATCAAGAGGTACACTATTTATAGCTAATTTATTGAGTAATCTAAATATAGTTGGGCATAAACATGATTTTTTGAAATTAAGGTATGTGAGTACAATGCACAGATCTTAGGTGTATAGTTTGATAGATTTTAACAAATGTAGGTGCACGTTAGCCAACATTCCAATCAAAAGTAAAACATTTCTATCAGTCTAAAAAGTTCAATCTTGCCTCTTTCTGGATAATTTCCCTTCCCTCTAGAGAAAACTCCTATTCTGATGTTTATTTCCACAGATAAGTTTGTTCTTGATCTTAATGTAAATAGAACCATACAGTGTATCGTTTTTTGGAGGGGCAGGATGAATCAGGCTTCTTTTGTTCAACATAATGTTTTGGAGCTTTATCCATATTATTGTGTGCATCAGCAGTTGATTTCTTTATATTGCAGTGTAATTAAGCCATACAAATGTCTTATAATTTGTTTACCTTTTCTCCTGTCAGTAGACATTTGAATCATTTCTGGTGTTTGGCTGCTATGAATAAAGCTGCTGTGAGCATCCTTGTGCAGGTCTTCTTGTAGACATAGGTTTGTGTTTCTCTTGGAGTAGAATTGCTGGGTTATAGGGTAAGTGCATGTTTAACTTCATAAGAAAGTGCCAAATAATTTTTCAAAGTATATGCACCATTTTAGACTCCCTTCAGCAATGTAGGAAAGTTCCAGTTGCTCTGCATTCCTTGCCAACTTTTGATATTTTTAGTCTGTAAAAAAAATCTAGCCATTTTAATAGGTATGAAATGGAATCTCATTGTGGTTTTGATTATTATCAGCCTTTAGCATCTTTTCATGTATTTATTCACCATTTGAATATTTCCCTAATGAGATGGTATGGTAGACGTTGATTCGTTGGGATTCATGGTAAATGTGATGAGATACTGAGACAGCCTTTAGAGCTAGTGTAGATGAAAAGCAGAGTTGGTATTGGGGTAGCAACATGTGGATCGTGGTAGATGTAAATTCCTTTTTTTATTAATTAAAGACAGCGAAATCCTATATATTTAGCCATGTTCAGTATTAATGGACCTTTTATTTAAGGAATATTTTAAACAAATATTTTGTAATTTTGCTTTAATCTCATCCTCTAGTCCTTTTATCTTGTGATTGTTTTACAAGAGAGTCTACATGTTCAATACTATTGATAGTAAATCGGTTTGTGTGAAGCCATGGTGAACCCATCTGACAATAAGTTAATTTTACTACATGGTGAATGGTATAATAGTCTAACTTTTTCATGCTTTGATCCCTCAAATTATATTAAAAAAAAGATCAAAGATCACTTGGATTTTTTTAATGGAAGATGCCTACAAAATACACAGGCACACAGTACATTCTATTCTGAGATTTTTTTTTTTTTTTACTTCTAATATGGCTTTCTTATATTGAATTATGTGTTCTAATGGAGAGCACAAAGGATTTTTACTGCTAATAAGCTTGGCTTATAGAATTCATTCATTTGACAAATATTTATTAAGGGCCAACTATTATAGTCAGGCACTATTCTCAGCCCTTATATCCATGGGTGAACAAAAACAGAAAAGATCCCTGCCCTCATGGAGCTTACATTCTAGGGAGAGACTAGAATATTACAAATAATTAATATAGTAGTACCATTAACCTGATTGGTGACATGGACAAGAAAAATAGAGCAGGAAAAAGATTGCAAGCTTTATGGTAGGAGAGGGCGGATCGTAATTTAAAATATGGTGGTCAGATTAGACTGTATATGAAGTTACTAAATTAGCTGTCTCAGAGGAGGTGAGAGAGTTAGCTATGATGATATCTGGGGTGAATGAGTTCCAGACAAAGGGGAAAGCTGCTCTCCTCAGTCTGGAGTATGCCTGGAGTGTTCAAGGAAGAGCGAGGAGGACATTGTAGCCAGAGAGGAGTGAAGAGAGAAACTTGTAGGAAGTAACCGGAGGAATATTATGTAGGGTCTTGCAGAACCATTGTGAGAACTTTGCATTTACTCAAAATAAAATAATGAAGGATTTCAGTGGAATTGTCACCTGATTTGACTTAGTTTTAAAACTAAATTTAAAAAAAATCAGCTTGCAACTGTATCGAGTCTAAACTGTACAGGCGAGAGTGGAAACAGAGGACATTTACTTAAGGAGCTACTACAGTGATAAAGGTGAGAGATGCTGGTTGCACAGACCAGAGTGGCTGCAATGGGATGGTGAAAGGGTAATTTTTTATATGTTTTAGAAGAAACTAGACTATTTACAAAGGTATTAGATGTGGAATGTTTAAGGAAGAAGAAGAGACAGGATAGGATGACTTGGTTTTTGGCTGCACAACTTAGATCAACACGAGAAGCAGATTTTGAGGGAGAAGGACAGGACTTCGGTTTGGGGTATGCTGTGTTTGAAATGCTTATTAGACATTCAAGTAAACATGCGTAAGCAGCTGTATATGCAAGTCCGGAGTCCAGGAGAGAGAGGACTGGAAGTGATAGAAAAGAATAAAGGACCAAGATATGAGCCTGGAAACATTCCAACATTAACAAGAGGAAAAAGAAACAACAGAACAAATTCAGAAAGATTAATCATAAGGAAGGAAGAAAGCCATAAGTGTGTGGAATCCTAGAAACGAAGAGTGAGAAAAGTATCAAAGAGGAAGAGTGATTAACTGTGTCACATACTGCTGTTAAGTCAAGGAAGACAGAAAGTGAGAACTGGCCGTTGGGAAATTACTCTTGATCAGATTCATGGAGGAATGGGGTATAGAAGCCAGGCTGGGGTGGGGTTGTGAGAGAATAGACAGGGAGTTAGACAATGAGCACAGAAAACTCTTTCAAGGAGAAACAGGGCAGTAGCTCCTGAGGGAAGTGAGATTTAAGAAAGCTGTGGTTGTTGCCCTTGTTCTTAAAGTAGAAGAAATAAGAATGTGTTTGTATGATAATGGGAATGATCTAGGGAAGTAGTTCTCAAATTATCTGTAGTAAAGGATCAGGCTTTTTTCTTTTTTAAAAATTCTGATTATTTATAAACTGATACATTTGTAAAAAATAAAAGTGATTGTCACAAAGAAAATGGAAAAAAAGGCATTCAAAATATGAGCCAAATTTCTCTGTGTAAAAGAATATGGCCACTTCTCAAAAAAAATTAAAAATAGAATTATCATATGATCCAACAATTATGCTTCTGAGTATATATGTAAAGAATTGAAAGCAAGATCTTGAGGATATATTTGTATACCCATGTTCATAGCAGCATTATTCGCAATAGCCAAAAGGCAGAAGCAACCCAGTGTTGATCCATGGATGAATGGATAAACAAAATGTGACATATCCATATGCTATGTTTGGAATGTTTGTCTCCTCCTAAACTCATGTTGAAATTCAGTTGCCATTGTAACAGTATTGGGAAGTGGGCCCTGTAAGAGGTGAGTAGGCCATGAGGGCTCTGCCCTCATGGATGGGTTTGATGTCTTTGTTAAAGAGCTTACAGGAGTGGGCTGTCTCTGGGCCCTTCTGCCTTCTGCTCTGTGAGGATAGGGCATTCCTGCCCTCCAGAGGATGTAGTGTGCAAGGCGCTATCTTGGGTGAAGAAAATGGCTTCATCTGATATTGGGCCTGCTGGCACTTTGATCTTAAACTTTTCAGCCTCTAGACCTGTGAGAAACAAATTTATGTTCTCTGTAAATTATCCAATCTTGGGTGTTCTGCTGTTGTAGCAGCAGCACAAACAGGACTAAGATAAACATGTAATGGAATAGCATTCATTCTGAAAAAGAAAGTTCTGACACATGCTGCAACATGGATGAACCATGGATGATAAGTGAAATAAGTCAGTCACAAAAAGACAGATATTATATGATTCCAATTATATGAGGTATCTGCAGTAGTCATATTTATAAAATCAGGAAGTAGAATGGTGGTTACCAGGAGGGTGGGGGTAGGGAGTAAATGGGAGTTATTGTTTAATGGGTTTCAGTTTTGCAAGATGAAAAAGTTCTGGAGATTGGTTGCACAGCAATGTGAATATACTTAACAATACTGAATTGTATACTTAAAAATGGTTAAGATGGTAAATTTTCTGTTATGTGTGTTTTACCACAATTAAAAATAAATGCAAAATAATTTTTAAGTTATTTACTGTAATAAACATGAAATTGCTCTGTAAAACTCCTATAAAAGTTTCTAAATGCACACTCTCGATTTCTGTACTTATCTCCTCACAGACTGATAATTATTAAATAGTTCATAGACTACCATCAATGCATGGCCACAGCTTGATGAGCTATCACTGAAATGGTGATGATATAGAAGAGATTAAAGAATTGCTGGAGAGATGTTTTGAGGGGTGAGAAGGGATCAGATTAAGGTCACACATGGAGGGACTGACTTTGTCTATGATTGTGTGGATTTTTCATATATACTAATAGGCAGCAAGGTGGAGTGTCTGGGTACAAATGCTGTTAGGTGGGTAGAATGGGTGGTGGGAGATTGTGGGAAGTTTGATGAAAGTAAGAAACAAGATCATCATTTGAGACTTTGGATAGGATCAAGTAGAACGTTATCTAAAAGAGTGGGAGAGTGGACCACACGTGGTGGCTCACATCTATAATCCCAACACTTTTGGAGGCTGAGGCGAGAGGATCACTTGAGGCCAGGAGTTAAAGATCAGCCTGGGCAACATAGGGAGACCTTGTCTATATAAATAAATAAATAAATAAGTAAGTAAGTAAGTAATTAAGTAAGCCAGCCAGCTACTCAGGAGGCTGAGGCAGGAGGATTACTTGAGACCAGCAGTTTAAAGTTGCAGTGAGCTATGATCATATCACTGTAGTCCAGCCTGGGTGACACGGTGAGAACTCATCTCTTAAAAAAATTAAACAAAAGAATGGGAGAGTGAATAGATATCTTTGAGTAAAAAAAAATGGAAACATGGAAATATATGGAATTAACCTAATATTTGTTTACTTCTTTTTAAAAAATATCAAATTCCATTTTACTGTTTAATTTTTCTTTGCTCCCCAATGAGACTAAATCTCAAGGGCAAGAGAAATATTATACTCTTTTTGCATTCTACAGATCTTACTCAGTTGGTAAGAAATACTGTAAAGTGGTGTCAAATGCAATCACACTTCTGAATTAATTTGTTTTCTTTAAATTGTTTACAGTTTGTTCTTCTATTGATCTTTATGCTGCTATTATAATTATTATGATGTTCTAATTAGACATACATGAATTGCTTCTTTTTGTGTTTATTATTTTTATAGCATTGCCACCATGGGCTATGTGTAAACAAGGAAATGGAAACACGTCCTGTAGATGGTGAATGGGGACCATGGGGACCTTACAATTCTTGTTCAAGAACATGTGGAGGTGGAATCAAAAGCACAACCAGGCTCTGTAATCGTCCCGAGTATGTCTTTTTTGTGTCACTGTAAATTAAGATTCTCTCAAGGCACCAGAAAGTAAACATCAATTTCATTCACTTCTAAAACTGGAGGTCAGTTTGTAAGTTTCTGAGATTCAGAAAACTTCTGGAATCCTTTAAACAATATTGCTTTATATCTTGCTAGATTCAGACCTTAAAAAGAAACTAAACAGATTAAATTTTGTAATCTAAACTGACAACCATTTTCTTAATTTTTTTTTGTTTCTGATTTGGTATAAATTTGAGGCATACTTGTAAATAGGAATGACAGTAATATAATGGCATTGTCACATTTAGTGTATTCCTAATGAAAGATCCTGGCTGCTTTCACTTGTGTTTTGGCTCTTCTGGACAAAATACGTAGTTTGGTTACCAGTTTTTTACTGTTTTGTATGATTTGACATGTCATATTTTCTTTCTCTGCTTCTCATATTATAGATGCATCATTGTCTTTAGCTGAATAAGTACTGAAGCATATCTCCCCCTCATCAAACTATTTAAAAGAGCTTAGAGATTCCATAAAGATTTTTAAATAATGTTCTGTTCTATGTATCATATATAAGTTGGTAAGCAATATGGCACTCTTTACTTAAAGTCTTATTAATAAACATTTTTAGTACAGTAATGTGACATACTCTGGATAAAATCTAACTTCATTTAAATTTTAGAATAACTAAATTATACTAGAAATCTTTATATTGAAAAAATGCTGAAAAAAGAACTTTTGTTTTCCTGCATAATTTTAAATATAGATGGACATAGATTAATGCCATGAAACTCCTTGAACTGGGTGATAAGTAGGATATACATGACAAAGACACATATATATTTCCTTTTTATTTAACATGACGTCTTCCTTTGTTACTTATTACATGTCTTTTTTTTTTGAGAAAATGAATAAATACTTTTTTCAAGTTTTAAAATAAAATTCCCATCATTAGTTTCTTGTTAGTTAATCTAGTCAAAGTTAAGATATTCTGTGCTCCAGATCTCAGTGTCCACCCTAAGGTGGATATTTTTATGCTTCATTAGCCATAGAATTGCTTAAAACCCCTGTTGTGTACTTCTGTTAAAAACAACAAGTGTTAGTGGGACATTAGTGGTTTTCCAGATCCTGGAAAGAATGGAACAGTTTTAGAAGTAAATGGCAGAATTAATATTGTACTGATGTGCTTTAAAATGTAATGAATTTGACTAGGCCAAGAAACGGAGGAAAGTACTGTGTGGGCCGCAGGATGAAATTTCGATCATGTAATACTGATTCATGTCCAAAAGGCAAGCAAGACTTTCGAGAGAAGCAGTGCTCTGATTTTGATGGTAAACATTTCAACATCAATGGTCTTTCCCCTAATGTGAGGTGGCTTCCAAAGTACAGTGGAAGTAAGTAATTATACCATTTCTTTGATGTAAATTTTTTTAGGGACATAGGAACACATAGCTTTATTATTGTACATTAAAATTTTGACTTTTTTATTTTTTACAGTTGCCATAAAAGATCGTTGTAAACTCTATTGTCGGGTTGCTGGAACCACTAACTTCTACCAGTTGAAGGACAGGGTTGCTGATGGTACTCCTTGCGGAACTGAAACTAATGACATTTGTGTTCAAGGTCTGTGTCGGGTAAGTAAACTGTATGTTTCTATTATATTTAAAGTGACTTTAGGAATATTTTTTTTCTATTTCTGTAATAAAATATTACTTTTATTACTTCAGGATATGTTCTTATGAATTCCAGTAGGGCAAACTTTGATATCATGCTATCTATAGGAGTATCGCTAGACGTGTTTCTAGGCAATTCTCTGTCATAAAAATGACTCATAAAATTTTGAAATTTAAAAAAAAAGAATAACCCATAAAGCATTAAGATGAGTTTGCTGATTTCGTTTTGCCTATTGTACTCATAATCAAGTTGGGAATGAAGTCAGCTTCCTAAAAAGATAGAAAATAATATGATAAAAGTGTTGTAAAGCGCTTTTACTACTTCAAATGTGACCTTGGTAATTTTTTCCCTCTACATTAATCCCATAGATATCCTTCCTCCCTCTCTCTAGCTCTCTGTCTCTTACTTCTTATGTACATTCAACAAACATTGATTGAGTAGCTACTAGATGTCACATACTGTTCAAATCACCAGGTTAAAAGGATGGAGCAGAACCCCCACTTCCAAAATGGTCACAGATTCATATGAGGAGATAGGCATGTAAACAATTAGAATGCAGTGCTATGGGTCATCTGCAAGGTAGCATGGAGATATTGAGGAGGCGTAGTGTCTTATTTCATGGGGAGGTGGATAAAGGATTCAGAGAACCCTTCATGGAGGGTGTGAGGCTTATACTAAGCATTGAAGATGAGTGGGTTTTAGAAAGGTGAGGAAGTAAGGGAGGAGAGTTGGAGTTAGGGACCAGCAGATGGTTGCATAAGAACCTTTTTTCTGAACTCCTTGGAGATGCATAGAAGGATTTGAAGTCTAGGGAGAGAGGTGATTTGATTTGCATATTAGAATCTTAGACTCTTTAAGTTGTTAGGATTAGGAGAAGATTGGGGATAGGTGAGCCATTTAGCAGGATTCTAGGTAAGAGTATATGAGACCTTGAATTAAAGCACAAACATTGCAGATGGCAATCTTGAGAATGGATGGTGAGTTTGAGAACTAGAATAGTGAAGATAGTGAATGTGGTCTAAAGAATATAGTGAATGTACTTCTGTGAGACCACCTTTTTTAGATTCCATGCAGTATTTGTCTTTCTGTGCCTGGCTTATTTCATTTAACATAATGTCCTCCTAGGTTCATTCATGTTGCCTCAAGTGGCCGGACTTCATTCATTTTTATGGCTGAATAGTATTCCATTGTGTATAGAGACCATGTTTTCTTTATCCATGCACCTGTGGATGGACCTTAGGTTGATTCTATACCTTGGCTACTGTGGATAGTGCTGTGATAAACATTGGAGTGTAGCTATCTCTTTGACATACTGATTTCATTTCCTTTGGACACCTACTCAGAAGTGGGATTGCTGGATTATACAGTAGTTCTATTTCTTAGTGGATGTTTTAGTGAATGTTTAGTGTTAGTGGATGTGCTCTCACAACAGAAATGATGAGTATGGGAGTTAATGTATTTGTTTATTAGCTAGATTTAACCATTCCACAAGGTATATATAGTTAAAGACATCATGTTGGACATCATAACATATAATGTTATTTGTCAATTTAAAAATAAAAAAAGAATATAAGTGTAATCTTAAACTCAATCATTTTGTTAAGATGGAACTTAACAGGGCCAATTTCATCTCTCTGTAATAAAATATCTATTATCAGTTACCTAGGTGATAAAGGCCTTGCACCCAAAGAGCTAATGAGATGTTTAAAGAGATTTAAAATAATTTACACATTGGAAATTGCTTAAGTACTAGAAAAAGATTATTCAGTGGCCTGAAAAACTTATGTTTTATCTAAATTAGCAGCATAAAGTCATAAGAAAATAAAAACATTATGATGAAAATTATCAGAACATGTAGATGCTTACTACTTTTAGAAAATACATGGTTAAAATTTTCAATTTGGAAATATTTTCCTTGTGTGTAAAAGAATTCATGAGGCTTATGAAATTTTCTTTTCTGATCACTAAATTTAGAGGACTATTCCAAAGAACTTGAAAGAGTTATTGCAATATATACTGAGGATAGCTTATGCAGGGAGAAGAGCTGCACTTGTTTTTTGAAACTTCTGAAGCAAACCGTTTATTTTCATATTTATTTATTCATTCTTTTAATAAACACTGTTTATTATGCTGGGTATTAGCTTTGGAGAAATTGTTTCTTTCAAGTATTTATTTGAAATTGGGATTATTCCTGGCGTTCTAAGGTCGTGAGTTAAAATTAATCATGAAAGACATCTTTTTAGAGTATTCTAATGTGTTACTTACGTAATCATACTTTTGTCTCTTTGAGTTACATTTCTTTGAAGAGTGGTTTTCAAATGATAATGGGTATAGGAATCAATGCCAGTGTTATAATATGGATTTACAAGTTTTACCTCCATGTAAATTCAGAAAATCTGAGAATCTTGCCTTTTTAAATACTACCCCAGGTGATTCTGTTGCAGGAGGTATATGGATGACCCTTTTAAAAACACTGCTTGTTAGACCACATGAAAAGATATATGAAAATGCATACGACAAGATCAGTAGATATCTGAAAAAATTCCTGTTGTACCAAATCTCCTGTTAACTGAAAGAATATTTGTGAAAAGAACTTTGTAACCTTTAAAGCACCATACTTATAAGTAGTGATTTTATAATACTAATTGTAATAATTGTGTTTTGAAGCAAGCTGGCTGTGATCATGTGCTAAACTCCAAGGCCAAGAGAGACAGATGTGGAGTGTGTGGTGGGGACAACTCATCATGTAGGACAATGACAGGTGTCTTCAACAGTGCTCATTATGGTAAGCTGTGTTTTTGTTTCTAGTTTTCCCTTTCATTTGATATAATAAGGGAGTAAGTAATGAAGTTATAATAGTATTATTGTTTACTCTGTACCGTTAGTCCAAAATGATTGTTAAAGAAAAATTTTCTCAATAGAAAATATTTGATTTTATACCATACCAGATGTATCCTTGATTAATGAATTTACCTGTCCAAAGCAAATCTGATTCTTAAAAATATTAGATGCATTTATTAGCATAAATCCAGTGTTATTTGACTGTGATTGTGAATAGTCCCTCAATTAATAAAGTGCTTTTACAGATGTTCTTGTAATCTAAAATGTATCTATTTATGATTCTTTCCAGGAAACTTGCTTTCAGATATTTTCATTATTTGAACCACTTTTTTCTTTTTTTGGTTTGACCTGGCCTATCTGTTGTATTTCTTATTAATGGTATATTGAAAATACTGATTGAAGGTGAAGGATAAAACCATTAAAAATTCATAATTATTGTCACATTTGATTTTCCAGGTAGTATTTGGATCACAATATAATTGATATTTGGTGGCCATAAATTTATTTTTCTTCAAAATGTTATGGGACTATATCAGATATTTTCCATTCTAAATTTTGTGTACAAAAATTTTTTTAATAAAAGAAAGTAAAAGCAGACCTTTAAAACTTTCCTTGAAAATTAAAATTTGTTTTTTACAGTCTTACCGTGCCGCTTTAAGTTGTGTTCACATATTTCTGAACAGTTAAGTCAATGGTTTCATTTAAAGCAGTATAATTTAAAATTCGAAGTTATTTTTTATCTATATGAAAAGTATTATACATTTTACACTCAGTGATACGTATGAATCTTAGTTACTAGATGACTTGATAATACTATTTTCCTAGTTGTTATTATTCATTAGTTCATGGGAGCAACATGCGTTTGATTCCCCTCTATAGCCAACAGTACTGTATTCACGGAAAATTTTGTTTTCCATGATAAAACCGCACGTCCAAAAAAATTCTGTGAAAATTGTACTATGTATTAATCAATTTGCAAATGAGAAAAGGTGTTAAACTCACAGGATCAGAATAACTTTTGTCACATTTCTGCCCCCTGGTGGTAGCCTTTATCTTGTCATCTTTGCAATGCCTTAGGCTTGCTTGCTTGCTTTCTTTCTTTCTTTCTTTCTTTTTCAAAATATTACAGGGTACAGATGTTTTGGTTGCATGAATTGCTTTTGTACAATTTGAGTCAAAGTTACAAATGTGTCCATCACCCATATAGTGTGCGTTGTACCCATTGGGAGTAAATTTACCCATCCTCTCCTCCCTCCCTTACCTGCTTGAATTGAATTTTACTACATATGTTCACATGAGTGTTGATCAATTAGTTCCATTTAATAGTGAGTACATGTGGCATTTGTTTTTCCATTCTTGCGATACTTCACTTAAAAGAATGGTCTGCAGTTCCATCCAGGTTGTTACAAAAGGTATTATTAGTTAAGCATTTTTTTATGGCTGAGTAATATTCCATGGTATACATATACCACATTTTATTAATTCACTCATGTATTGATGGCTTGCTTTCTTGAAAAAATATATTAGCAAAAGCATAAATAGTGGAAGTAGTAGGTGAGAATATTTTATGATGAAAAAGAAGCAAATTAAAATTATTCTTGTAGATCAATAACCTATAACCAGTACACATATAGTATTTTCAGAATCATCAAACCATTTATCACCTTGTGTTTAAATGCGATGCCTTGAAGAAATATGCATAAGACTGCTGTAGAAATATTCAAGGTAATCTGATATGAGAGTTTTAAATTTAAACACTTTTAAAACTCCTTAAGTTCATTCCATATTTATCAAAGTTAGTATATGAGAAAAATTACAACTCCTTTTATTTATGTGTCCTTTATTCTAAGGGAAACCTTAGAATAATATCACTAGAGCACAATTAACTATATACTTAAACACCTGAGAGTATTGGGACAACTATGTAATATGAGAGTTTTTAATGTTGGGAAAACATTGTTTTCTTGTTTGATATATATTTGATATAGTGTTTCCTATTTTGAGCAGTACAAATGTTGCTGAATTTGGTCTCATAAAATAGAACTGTTACTTTCTTCAGTTGAGTAAACTTTTTACTTTTCTCATAGTAAGCTTATTAGTGTACTTTTAAAAAATAATGCCAGATTTTGGGGGTAGATAAAGAGATTCCTGCTCACACTACGAACTAAAAGCTTGAGAAAAAACTTTTTATTTTTTGTTTTTTATTATTTTTTCAATAATGAAATTTAAAAATTTTGTTATTTTGCTGTTCACTGAATCTCTGTGAACATATAGCAATGACCAATTATTTTGCTCTCTCCTGGATTTGTGAATAGTGTTTGAAATCCGATATTTTTTTCATGTAAGAGTGTTGTCAATTTAAAAATGAATGTGTGTATTAAATATCTTAGGAGCTAAAACATTAGCTTTATACTATTTTAATATTAAGAATTTCAGAAGTAAGAAAAAAAATAGGAAAAGTTAAGAATCCCAGACTCTGTATATTTATAGACAACAACCATTTTTTCTCAATCCTCAGTAATTTGTATAAGGCATTGATTCAAAAGAAATAATCACTATATCATTTTTTAAAGATAAAATGAAAGTAAGTCTGACTATGCTATTCATATGTTTCAGTCATTCAGCAGTAATAACCTCTAGGCCATCTGCTTTTTGTGAATTTTAACATGTGTAAAATTATATTACAGGTTATAATGTTGTTGTAAAGATTCCCACAGGAGCAACAAACATTGACATTCTTCAGCACAGCTATTCTGGAAAACCAGAAGATGACAATTACCTTGGTAAACATTCCCAGTAAACAGCAGCCAATATCTGGTTCATGTGCAATTTCATGGAGGTCTGTGGTTGATGTAAATTCCTAGAAGGCAACAACAGTCCCTTGAGCAAACATGCAATTTTGGTTCATACTAAGCTTAGGTCATCTGACTCCTTATACATATGTTCTTAAGCAAAATATATTCTTTTAAAAAAACACTGAATGAAATTCTGAAAAATAAATTTGTGTTTAGTCTTTTCCCATGAAAGAATTTTAGATAACCAAAGGTTATATTCTATTAGTTGCATGTGTATTTAGGATAAAATTTTCTTAAATCTTTTTATATAATATTAATTATAGAACTCTTTGAACTTAAATGTTTTAAATGGTTTTCTTAAATGTTTTTACCATGTAGAAAAAGAGTTTAAATACAGTTTTTAAAAAGCTCTTGTATTTAAAAAAAGGTAGAAAAAGAACTGTGGTTTTTACATTGTTATATATTAATGAATATAATCACAGTATATTGTCGTTTAGGTATTTCTAGAGTATAAACTTAATTTGTGATATTTATTTTAGAAATTAGCTTTCAGACTTAAAGAATTTCATTAAGACACAAAGATAAAAAGAATGTTTCACAAATCTTTTCCTTCTGTATAAGATATATCTTAATGTTGACTTATGTATAATTCACCAAGCTTAAGTAGGTAGCTGATGGTGCAGAGCTGATATTGAGAAAGTATCAATAAGATGTGAGATATTGACCTAAATACCTAATATGTATAACTGGCAGTCTCAATCTATAATGAACAGCTTATCTCAGGAATCACATTTGGTACTATAAAGTCAAATGTAAAGGGAACAAGTGCTTAATGGGCACAGGGTTTCCTTTTGGGTTGATGAAAAATTTTGGAACTAGGTAGAGGTGGTGGTTGTAGAACATTGTGAATATACCAAATGCCACTGAATTGTTCATTTATAAATGGTTAATTTTATGTTATATCAATTTCACCTCAATAAAGAATGCAAAAAATTTCCCAAAGAAAATCAAATGTGATTATCCTTTTACATTTAGTTAGAATTCTTTTTCTTTTGCTAAAAATATTACCTAGGTCCATATATATAGATATATGCTACTATATTATAGATAAATAATTTAATAGATCTCTCAATTTCCAACTGTAGATACATATATCTTTCTAGGACTGGACCACAGGTTTTGCTCGTTTAAAAATTAGAAATTTATTTTCACCAATAAAGTAGCATTTACTTTGTAAGAGAACTATAAATGGAAATATCAAAGTCTAATTTGAAGTGAGCAAAATAAACATGTGACATCAATAGAAGGGATTTTTAAAACATATTTATAAAATTTGGTAACTAAAAGTAGTGAATATATGGAGATTTTTTTCTCAGTAAAGTTTTATTTCTCTTAGATTTAATGTAACCAGTAATCCTTCAAATAGGCCTATCTACTTTTGATAAAGTACAGATTCTTACATAGATGAATTTTTATTTCATAGGATAAATACAGAACTTTATTTGTTCTTCGTTGAATTCGATGTAATATGTAAAGGCAATTATATTAGCCCACATATACACAGAAACATAAAATTTATTTTGCAATAATCCCTTCAAGGTTACTTTTTCAGATGGGTATTGTATTTATTAGGAAGTTTAGCCATAGGTGATTTGTGTGCCTTTGGTGAGATTTCCTGGAATGCCAAACAAATGTTTTCCAAAAAGGTTATTGTTCCACTGAAAAGCAAGCAAAAAGTTATTTGATTAATATGTGAGTTTTCTTAGTGTAAAATGTTAAATATTCCACATCCTACTGACAACTAAAAATATATAGCACAGTACTTTATAATTTGCACACTTTTACACATATTTTCCAAATTTGATCCTGATTAAAAATCTGTGACATAGAAATTTTTATTATTTCTATTATACAGTTTAGGAAACTGAGCAAGAGGTTTGTCCAAGATTATGTAGCTGTCAATTGGAACAACTTGAACTAAAGCCCATTGTTTTTTAACACCCAAATTTGTCTTTTTACTATCAAACTCCTATGGACACCATGTAATTTTATATTTAAAAAGTAAAAAATTATGAATACATACTATATTCTTATTTTATATATGTATAGTATATAAATCAATATATATATATACATAAACATATTTGACAGTCATGTTAAATACCTGTCAATGAGAAAGAGAACAAAAAGAGAGCATGAACAGATAGGGAGGTAAGAGTATTATTCTGAAAAGCAGATATGTATCAATGGTGACAGAGTGCCTCTTTATGAAAGATCTATCCATTATATAGAGGATAGTATAGTCGTTATATTGAATATTGAATTTTAGAATATTGACCCTAGAGTTTTAAAGCTTTGTACTTTTTCTAAGATAAGCATAAATGGAATGTTGTAGCAGCCTGGCTGTTCTTTCTTTCCCTACCATTGATGACCAGGATTAACTTTAAGTAATCTGTCTGCTGGGGCTTTGACTTCTTTCTGCTTTTGCACTTTCTGTATGTCCCTTTCTGAAGTTGCATGCATCATGGAAGAAGATGACCTTCTCAGATAGAAAAATATAGGATAAATTTATTTTAATATCTTTGACTGATATGCTGAAATTTCCCTACTTATAGGTGAGATCCTACATTACTGTAAAATATAATTTATTTTCTTAATTTATATTTACATTCTTTAATTTCAAAGAAGTTAGAATTTAAAAACTTAAAGTAGGTCGGGTGCAGTGGGTTATACCTGTAACCCAGTAATTTAGGAGGCTGAGACAGAATGATCACTTGAGCCCAGAAGTTCAAGACCAGCTAGGGTAACATGGTGAGATGCCATGCCTAGACCATTACCTAGGCATGTTGGCGTGCACCTGTAGTCCCATCTACTCAGGAAGCTGAGGTGGGAGGATTGCTTGAGCCCAGGAATTCGAGGCTGCAGTGAGCTGTGATCATGGCACTGTATCCCAGTATCCCAAATACTTTATCCCAGATAAAGTATTTTCTATACTGTTGACTGATTTTACCTATTTCATGAGTAATATTTTATTCTTTTACAGCATTATCTGATACTCAAGGGAATTTTCTTTTGAATGGGAATTTTGTTGTGAGTATGTCAAAAAAGGAAATCAATGTACAAGGAGCTATTTTTGAATACAGTGGATCAAACAACTCAATTGAAAGAATCAATAGTACCGATCGACTAGAAGAAGAACTTATTTTGCAGGTGAATTCTCAGTAGTTGTTAATAAGACTTAGCCTCAGTCATTTTAGTAGACTACTGGCTAAGTGTTTAGCATTTATTATTAAATATAAAATATGATGTCTTAAGAATTTATCTTTTATGAATTAATTGTATGCCCCTTTATGTTTTATTTAGGTGTTGTGTGTGGGTAATTTATACAATCCTGATGTACGTTATTCCTTCAGTATCCCTACGGAAGAGAGGAGTGACCTGTTCACATGGGATCTGTATGGACCATGGCAAGACTGTACCAAAATGTGTCAAGGTACACTGGTCTTAATTAAATAAGAGACAAAAGTTTGACTGCATGGTGGTGTCATTTTGAGTATTTTCAAGTCTGGATGCCTATGTCCTCCCCACTGTCCACACACATGCACACAGTCATAACAAAGGTTTCCCATCTCTTTCCCTTTCTACTTCTCTCCTTACTGAATCTTTCTGCTTCTTTTACTTAACAGCCCATTTAACGCTACCCTTTTCCCCATTCCCTGTTATTGCCGCTTTCCTTCCCCATTCTCATTCTCTCATTCATAGCCACAGTAGGTTTCTCTAACTAGTATCCTGCTTCCTAGTGAAATACCTGCCCTTTTGTTCACTCGTCTCCACACTCTTTTTCAACAAACCTATCTTATTCTTTAGTGTTGAGATATCAATTATTCCTTCATTCTTTTATTTCTCTTTCCTGACCATGAGAAAATATATTTGTACTGATGGCATGAATAACTGAGGGAGTAGAGTGGGGAGTGGAAAAGCAGGGAAATTTACAGTGGGGAAAGTGTAAAGACTGGAGTCTGTGCAAACTGTAGTTATGGATACTTAATTGTGTAATACTGTGTTCAATGCAATAGACATTTATTGAGGGAATACTTTGTGTCATATTATTATTAATAATAAACCCGCAATTCTACATTCAAGTTTTAAAGTCTATAGTGGATGAAACAGATACATGAATAGCTATCGTAATTTAAAATGGTAAGTGCTATAGATAGGTACAGAGCAGACCGCAAAAAAGTCGGAGAGAGGAGTATGTGAGGAGATTGAAGCTGGAGATGAAGAAGTTTGCATAGAATGGAAAAAGTTTTCATGGGGATTAGAGAAAAGGTGTGGGAATTAGGGGAGCGGTGGGTCAGAAGGGAAGGAAGCTCAGGACAGTTTGGAGATGAGCTTGTGATAGAAAGAGGGCAGCCAGAGGCAGTGAGCACAGATGATGAGAATGTAAAGGACAGTTGAACAGACTGATCTGACAAGGTGCCAAAGGAACTGTGGTGCCCCATTCAGGAAGAGGCACAGCCATGGTCCTGTGGTATTGGGACAGCGCTGCCCAGATGACTGTGTGGGAACAGGTGTTCCTGCTACTGTTTGGGCAGTGTCTGAATGGAGGGAAACAGTAGAAGATGATGTGAGGTCAACTGGGATAAATGCTAGAGGGAAAAAACAAAGAGCTTTGGTAACATAGAAGAAAGAAGAATTCATTTTGACAGAAAGGCCCTAGAATATACTTTACAGAAGACAATTGGAGTTTTGGGAGCTGGGACCAGCATTCCAGCATTGAGAGGGTAAGCTCGTCTGTGGCTGTGGATATGGGGAGCTAGGAGGCCAAATTCAAGCAACAGGAGAATGAAGGAACATTCTAAAATGCAGTGAACACATCACGTAAAGAATAACAAGATTGAAAATGGAAGTTTGGACAAACATGGTGAGAGATGGCTTGGGAGTTGAAATCAGGAGAGGTCTCTTGAACAATCACGTGCAGGGGAAAAGGAACTATTAATTATTTTGCCACATAGTGTGCTATGATTTCATTCCCTTTTTGGTGTAACTTTATGATTCTCTCAGGTTTGTTTGTTTCTGTGTGCTGAAAGTTATCAGTCCCCAAACTTGTCAGAACAATGCATTTCGTCTTAATATTTTTCAAGCATATTATTTAATATATCAGTTTCAGTTTTCTTCACTTTATCTTTCGCTACCATGGTACTCTTTTCTCTTGCTGTCATTTGTTTGTGTTGCTTTTTAGGTTTGTTAAATTACTGTCAACTTGAGATTTCCCTTCATTATTATCGTGAGAAATCCCTTTGATTTTTGTTGATTTCACTATTTTCCAAATGCTATAAACTTTTTGGTTTTCTTCCCTCATTGGGTAGAACGTATCCCTCAGTACTTTTCTGAGAAAGAAAGTAGTTTTTTGAGACCTTTCATATCTGAAAATGGCATTATTCTGTTCTCATGCTTGATTGATAGTTTAGCTGGCATAAATTCTTAAATTATTTTTCTTTAGAATTTTGAAAGGTTTGTTTGCCGATTTCCTGTGCTTGTTTGTGGCACTTTCTATTCTTGAAGTTTTGTGGATCCTCTCTTTAATTCTAGTGGTATGAAATGTCAGGACAATGTGCCTTAATTTGGACTTTTTAAAACCATTTTTCTAAGTAATTAAGATGCCATTCCAATTTGGAAACACAGATTCTTTGTCTTGAGAAATTTTACTGCATTATTTCTTTGGCAATTTCCTCACATTAGTTTTTCTCCTCTATCTTTTTGAAGCTTGTATTATTTGGATGTGCAACCTCCTAAACTGATCATTTATTTTCTAATTTCTTCTCTCAATTTCACTGTGTTCTTAATGTTTCATCTCATAACATCTTGCTTTTGTTTCATGAATGCAGTACCTTCTGTTATATCTCTGAGGATATTAGTTATGATCTTTAAGTTTTCTTCTGCTCCTTGACTTATATGTGTTTCAACCTAGTTCTATTTTGTTTTTGTTTTTGTTTATTTTACCTTTTGTATTAGAGGCTTGTCTAAAATGTCTGCTGATCCTTTGCCGTTTGTTCATATTTAAGAAGTACTAAAATGCTGATGAAAGTCCTGCGTGTGTCAGGCAAGTCAACTAGAGGCTTCATTATGGAGTAATCGGGTCATTAAATAGCCTTTTTGTACGTCATTGGGGAGAATCCCGAAATGTCATTGTCAGTTGGTCTTTCTTCTTGTGCGAAACAGCACAAGAGAGGATTCTCTTATCTTCTGATGGTCTTGAGGGGGCTGCAGGGCAGTAGAAGATGGCTTGGAGCCAGAGGGAGATGGAGAGCCCAGTGGGCCAGGACCTCATCATTCAGTGTAGAGACCTTGACTCACCTCGTTTTGGCACAGTGTGTCCCCACCTGTCCTTACTGTGTTTTGTGCCCTCAAGTTCACCTTTCCTAGAGCCATGCTGTCCAATGTGGTAGCCACTAGCCACATGTGGCTAGTCCACTGAAATGTGCTGTAAGTGTGAAATACACACTGGATTTGAAAGACTTAGTATGAAAAAAGAATGTAAAATATGTTAATGATTTTTATAATGATATGTTGTAATGACCATATTTTTTGATATTTGGGGTTAAATATAAATGTTATTAGAATTAATTTTACCTTTTACTTTTTAATGTAACTACTAGAAGTGTAAAAATACATATGTGGCTCATATTCTGTTTTTATTGGACAGTGCCGCTCTCAACTAGAATGGTAGTGGTCTAGCCATTCTTTATATATACTTTTCACTCAATTCTTCATTTTCTCAGGCTTACCTCTCACACATTCGCCCCTTCAGAGCAACCTGGTGTTTTTCATTCCTGGGCTTTTCTTGGTTTCGATGGCATGAATGGTTTGTTTATTATTTACTTTCCCACTTTGCAGGCTTAGGTTTCGTCTTCCTTGGCTCTGTTAAATAGTTATTTCTATCTACTTTTCATATTCACAATTTCCTTTTCTTCCCTTCTGTGTTTCCTTTCTTTTTTTTTTGTTTTTTTTTGTTCTTTTAGGTTTATGCCTTTTCAGAATTCCTTATTGTTATTTCAAAGGATATTTAGGAAGGAGTGGGGATAAACATACATGTTCACGTTTAGTTAACTGGAAATACAGATTTGACTTTGATAAAACAAATTTGATCATGTCACTGACTGCTTAAACATTTTACTATCTCCCTATTGTGGAAAGTATAAAGTTCAAACTACTCTGCCCATTATGACAACTTCTCTTAGTTTGCTTTTGCAAACTGGTTATGCTACATGCAAACAATGGCCAAATCTCAGTGGCTTAGGACAACGAAGATTTATTTCTTGCTTATACCATGTTTGGGCTGCTAACTGGCTACAGCTCTGCTTCAACTTGGTATCTACATCCATGTCAGTTTTGTTTTTGTTTTTGTTTTTTTAATTTATAGACTTTGGTTTTAAATTTATTGAAAAATTGAGCAGAAGGTACAGAAAGTTTCTTTCTTCCTTCACCCAATTTCTCCCAATTTCCCTATTAACATCTTGCATTAGTGTGGCATATATGTACGTACAATTTATGTGCCAATTTTGATGCATTAACTAAAATCCATAGTTTGCATTAGGGTACGCTTTGTTCTGTAAATTCTATGAGTTTTGACAAATGTATGATGACATATATCCACTGGCCTAAAAATCTCTTATAGTTCACCTATTCATCCTGCCCTCCTTCCTGCACAACCCATGGCAACCACTGATCTTTCTGTTGTCTGTCTATGTCTTTTTCGTTCATGATTCCAGGCTGAAAGATCAGCCCTGTCTAGAAAATACTGTTCTGGAGGCACACGGAAAAGGGAGGTAAAGTTGGTTGGGTTTGGAATAGATCATATCCCCTTAGAGTTGATATAAGCCTGATGCCAATGAGCAGGGAAGAGTTCTTCTCCCACAGGAAGTTACTGTAACATTGTAACAAGTAGATATGTGCAATTCTCTTACAGGAAATGGGCAGAAAAATAATGGGTAACAATATAGTGTATTATACAGCATCAGTGCTTCCCTAGCTACTCAATTCTCCATCAACAATCACTCTCTCAGCTATAATGAATTTCTTTCTGCTGCATACCTGTCCCATCTTCCTTGTGTCTCTTCACTAAGAAAACTCCTCAATCATTCAGGATGCAGTTTATGTATTATAAAAATTAATGTACTAGCATAATCCTGTATGTTGTGTTGGAAATTTTTGCTTGCTTAGTTGACTCCTTTAGGCTATTAGCAGAATTAAGTAATTATGGAACTTCTACTTACGTGAATTTTCCTTTCATTTTAATTTTCATTTGACTTTGGCCAAGGTCTTCATAGAAGAAAAATTACCTGCATACGTAAGAGTGATCGTATGGTTGTATCTGATCAAAGATGTGACCACTTGCCACTTCCATTGTTTGTTACTGAAAGGTGCAATAACGACTGTGAACTAAGGTAAAAGAGAAATAATGTATAATGTAACCAGGTTAAATCTAATAAGTGAGCTCCAATTAAAACATCTAGCACAGTACCAGACACAAAGCGGACATGTAACTAACACCCCTTGTCTGCCCCCGCCATTATAAAATTTCAGGCTCACTAATTTAGGGTGAAACTCAGTACATAGTTGATATGAATTGTTATTTGTAGTGTTTGCTGAATACCTAGACTTAACGGGTTTTTGTAGAAAATGGAAGCAATGTTGTTATAAAATAAATACAGGTAAACTCTAATCTGAAAATCGGTGGTGTAAAGATCCAAAACAATAAATGTTGTAGCATGATTCTGTAATTCTCACTGAATTCATGAACCAATGAACTTCTGAAGCTTGAAGACTGGAGAATAAATAGATTTATTTACCTGATATTTTATCAGTATTTTTTCCATTAAACTTTAAGGAAATTGATCTAAATCATGGCAAGGATATTTTCACCTCTAACCTAAATTTCTTGTCATTTGGAGTTTTTTGGGGGATTGATCTTAGAGTGACACAATAACCCCATATTTCAAATTTTTTTTGCATTGTAGCAGGTGACATTTAACATTCAAGGAGGGCCAGAACCTCTTTCACTCAGCAAGGATGAGAATTTCTGTATATTTATGATGTTTTTTGAAAATATATAGCAAAAGCATAGTGGTAGAACTGCTTGTATAAGTTGCACCCACTGCATTGTGGTGGAATGAAGCACAGTGAAATTCTTGAGATGCTATTGGGGATGGAAATAAATTCTGCAAATTCTATGCTTTGTTATCCTGGTATACTCACATTGTCTAAGAGATTGCTAGACTACAATTGGGATAATTTGGCTTAAATTAGTATTTTTACTTGTGGAAAACATGTTTTCCCTGGACACTTGTCTAAATATAGATTATAAGAATAAATGAGAAAGTGTGATACGCTTTACAAAAACTAGTTTACCAACTTTTAAAGCCTTTACCTTTATTGATGTAGTCAAATTCCCACATATTTCCTGTTCATAAATCAGAATACTATAGAAGGGTTATATATAAAGAGACTATTTGATTGGTAATCAGATATTTTCAGTTATAGTTTTAAATCTGCCACTAGGTAATTGGATAATCTTGGTCTAAACTAACTGTTTTCAAAGGTTTTGAAGTTCTTTGGACATACCTGCAAAGCTACCTCCAAATGCCAGGGTCAATAGATACAGTGCTGCCTCCCTGCCTCCAGCTTTCATCAGACTGGCCCCATTTTTATGGTGGCTTGTCCATCAACTCTTAGAACTTGTAAAATTGAATCGTATACATGAGTTTCTCTAAATATTTTTAAATTGCATTAATATACCTTCTAAGTGTAAT
>CAUYRT010025711.1:0-15680 GCA_963574885.1 Lepilemur ruficaudatus | reverse complement strand
CCCTCCTGTGATCCGGTCCTGCCTGCACTGACATCATATGCCATCTCCTCTCCTCTCTCCACGATTCTCTATTTCAACAAACAGGAAAATAGATTGCCTCTTTAATTCTAGATAAAAGAAACATTAAAATAACTGTTTAAGCAGTAGTCAAATGTAGCTTTTTTTTGAGACAGGGTCTCACTCTGTCAACCAGGCTGGAATGCAGTGGCATCATCATAGCTCACAGCAACCTCAAACTCCTGGGCTCAAGCGATCCTCCTGCCCAGCCTCCCGAGTAGCTGGGGTCATCATGCCCAACTAATCTATTTCTTGTAGAGATGGGAGTCTCTGTCTTGCTCAGGCTGGCCTCGATCTCCTGGCCTCAAGCAATCCTCCTGCCCTGGCCTCTCAGAGTTCTAGAATTAAGGCAAGAGACACCACACTGGTCCAAATGTAGGATTTTAAATGTTATTGACATATAAGAAATCCTACAAGAGTCTTTTTTAAAGCTTCAAAGGTTTAAATGAGATTTCTCTCTCTTCTTACTGAATGTCATAGAACTAGCATACATAGCCAGTGCATCTTAATACATAGGCAATGAAGGAGACTAAAAAATTCAGTACGTCTAGAAATTCATTTTTTCTTTGTAAATGTGCCTCTAGATATTTAACTATTTGTTATATGATGAGTGTTTTATTTTATTTATTATTTTTATTATTTATTATATTATTTTATTCTTCCACCATTAAACAAACAAAAAAACCCAAACCAAAAAAAATGTTTCTCTGAAAAGAATCAGATAGAGATTGTGATAATTTCCTCTGTACCACAAAGGAACATGGAGGTCCATCAAAGGAGAATCTGGCCCACAGGAAACTAAATAAATACGACTGAAAACTTGGAACTAAAAGGAACATTTTTGTTAGTCCAAGTATTTTACAGAGGTTCTGAGACCCAGGGAAATGATGAGGTGATTTGCTCAAGATCACACAGTGTCTCAGGGCCAGGGCCTGCGCTACACTCTTAGCCAAGGACCAGGGGCTCCCCAGGGAGTTCACTAATGGGTTTAAACCTAGGGTCTGAAATAGTCTGCATAGTTGTATATTGGGGCATCGATAACTTACATTAGATTTCCAAAGGGCCGTATAATTTTCCCAAAGGTTAAATTGTAAATTCTCTAAATCCACTGATTGATACCTAAAATGATACATGGACTTACTAAGTTATTCTAAGATACCACATTTTTCTATGTAAGTTAAATGGCATGATATTCTGAGGCAGAAATTGAATGAACCTTAACATTCAAATATATTTATATTAAAAGGCTTCTAAACCTTTTATTTATAGAGATTAGAATTCCATATGATAATTAAGTTACAAAAACACATTAAGATTCTTATACTTACCCAAATCATTAGTAAACTCATTGGATTCTTCTCCAAAAATATTTTTTTCCAAGCCTGGAAACTGAATGATTCAGAGTATGACAAAAAACCAAACAAAACCCACACATGTTCAATTCCGAACAGATTAATTTTATATTTCAAATTAAATAGCACAATTAGTTCTGAAATTCTACAATTTCCAGTTCTAGAAACCAATCCAAGTATAAAAAAAATGAAGTAAGCTTGGTTCAGTGCTTAATTTTTCTGCTCCCTTGCCCCTCTAGGAGGTCCAAATCATAGTGAGTGTCTAGTTTCCTTATGTCCTGTTCAGTTTGCAGAAGTCCTTCTAGAAACTTTATCCTTCTACCCAAGGGCCATAGAACTAGAATGTTTGCAAAGGAGATGTTTTAATTTAAGCAACAGCCTAGTAGCTTATGAGTTAATATTGTTGATCAAGTACCTAAAATTATTACTTGAGTCTAGATAGAAGGGATTAGAGGATAACATTAGATTTTGTTTTCATTTTCAGGTGTATGTTTCCCCACCTGTTGGAAGTATCATTAGTCATCAGGCTAGGAAGGTAACATAGAAAAAAGGGAAATATTTTATTGACCAATAATTTAAGCATCAATATAGAGTGAATAAATGGAATCAAGTAAGAATTTTCTCGTCTCTGTATGATCAGGAAGCTTTTGATACATTTTGCTTCTGATCTTTGTAGTAAAGATAATTTTTCTCAGAATATTTGCTGAATTATGATATGCATGATGTTCTTGGGGAACAAAAGGAAATGCTTCAAATATTTGAACTCAATCATTTGCAGATGGCCAATAGCTTTAATAATGTCCATGACCACTTAATTTTTTTCTCTTTTGCAGGGCAGTACAAGTCAACAAGGGCTGGCAATCAGCGCATTCATCAAGTACTGAAGCTCCATCTCTCCAGCCTGCTTAAAGACTTGTTCCTGAGGCTACAGGATATAATGGTCATGAAATAAAGATTTTTATAGTCAAAATAGGATACAATTCATAAATGAACAATTGCCTGAACTTCTTATAATGCTTTGAAGTATTAGCCCATAAAAATTAATGTTGGTACATTTATAATCTAGTTGCTTAATTATTTTTTGCATTCCACTATACTGACAAGTAAGAAACAAAAATACACTCGCTTCATTTCATTTATTGGAGCCAGGTATTAAACAGCATGAAAAAGTAGAGTTTGTGGAGATTTCATGATGTCATTTATTCTCTTCTGCTGTGGTCAAGATTTCACTTAAATGATTCTAGATGATTCCTAGTATTTTGAGAATTTCATAGAAACTATTCTAATACTTTATAATGCTATAATAAAGTTCTATCTTCCCAAATCTAAAAAAGATATATAACTATTAGATCATATAGAAGGCAATATAGTAGTACAAAGAACAGATTCTGGAGCCGTTCTGCCTAAAACTGTGTCCAAAAACTGGTCCTACAATTCATTTGCTGTGTAACCTTAAGGCAAGTTACTTAACTTCTCTGTGCCTCCCTTTTTCATCCATTACATTGGAATAAAAGTTCTTACATCATAAAATTGTTATAAGAGTTTATATATTTAAAGCCTTAGAACAGTGCCTAGCACACGGTCAGCATGTGTAAGTCCTGCTAGTGTTGTTATTACTACAACTTAGGAACACAGTTTATTTCCCTAGTCAGCTCAAGAATGACAATCATTGTTTGTTATAAAGAACATTTTTCTACTAGAATAAAGTGAGACTTTAAGTCTCCAGCCACAATCCCATAACTAAGACAACAATTGTATAAATGACTAAGTCCTAAAGGTATGACTTAATATACCAAGTTAAAAAAAATCAGGTTACAAAACAATATGCTCTCATTGCTGTTGAAATAAATTGTACACGTCATGCACACACGTACATGCAGAAGGAAAATGTTCTAACAATATTTAGCAAAACATAGCTGTGTTTTTCTCTAGTAATAAGATTAAGAGGATTCTCATTTTTGCTTATTTTCTAGAGATTATTAAGAAACTCAATAAATGAAAGGTTCTATATCAAAATGTTTATCTCTAGGTGTTAGAATTGTGATTTTTATTTCCCTCTTTGCCTTTCTGAATTTTAAAGATTTTCTGCAACAAACATTTTATTACTATTGTAATGAAAACAAGGGAGAAAAACCCCCCAAGACGTTTATTTGAATCCAAGGTGCTAGTATTCTGAGGCGGTGAGTGGAGTAAAAGGCATGCTGTTTATGAGGGGGAAAAAGCCACACAGGCAAGTATTTTGCAATTACCTTGGCTGTGACCTTTCTTACCTTGTTCTCCATATTCTGTTTTATAACTTCCTGTACCAGTACATCAGCCAGCGTCTTGAAATCAACTACAAACTTCTTGTTCTTTTCTCCCTCTTTCTTTTCTTCGATCAGCAGCTGGAAGAGGGCTTCCTGCTGCCTGCATGCCCTGGCAATGTTGGCAGCTTTCTCAGAGACCCGGAGCAGCTCCCGGAGGATCTCTGACATTTCTGAACCTTGCTTTTCAGTTGCAGCTGCTAGCGGAGTCAGTACCCACTCTCCGGGCTGTCAGCTGAAAAAGTACCAGAATGTGAAAGAGAAAGCAGTTCAGAGCGTGCTGTCAGGGTACCTCCGGCACTGCTAACAACCCATCTGGCAGTCAACCTGGCCAGCATGGTGAACAGCTAGTTAGCATATATCCTATTCCCATCCTCAGTGTGGAAGACTATAGATATAATCTAAAGTTTGAAATGTATTTTTTTTAATCTTACACTCTCAAAAATACATTACACAAAGAATTGAATTATCACTGAAATAAAAATCTTGGAAGGAGAACCTACATTACATTTACAAATCCCTAGACAGGTGAGCAGGTGGACGTACACCACAATGCTAAAGAAAAGCCAAATTCTTGTAATGACCTTAGAATGGTCATGTAGGCTTAGCAGCAGTACTGAAGTAGTGCACGTTCTTTCACCCTGTGGGAAGAAAAGAGAAGTGGGAGAGGATTTGTGTTATAGTTCTAGGGCAACTTTCTCAAGTCCTAAGTACCAGACAAGAAAGCACTGTGTGTCCTGCAAGATTCTAAGGCCATTCTTGGGCTGGCAGCACAAGCCATCTCATAGCCAACTCCCCTGAACCCCATTTCAAAAAGTCCCATTATCTGTGCTGCTCCTCTACTAAGTTTAAATAATAACATGAAGTGAAACATGAAAACTTGTTGGGACTTGAAAAGTTCTGGCTTTTAAGAGTGTCATGCTATCATACCTCAATATAGCTATTGGGCCTATGTTGCAATTAGGAGAGAAACCTTTCTCATTTTCAATAGTAGCTCCCTGTTATTGACAGCTTGAGTAATTCCTATCTCATTATTGTGAGGATTAGCAGTCCTGTTTTATAGTTAAAGAAACTGAAGCTTAGAGAGGTTAAGTAACTTCTCCAGGTTACACAAGACTAAACGACAGGGCGTGGAATCAGTCACACACGGTAGCCTGGGCTCTTTACTATGACAAACAGTTTCCTTGATTAAAACAAGCTCCCTTAATGGACTCTAGGAGGCTGAGAATTAGTACAGCTATGAAGATGCCAATGCAATAGAGTTACTTCTGAATTATCACAGTTGGTTTGTCTCAAGTTTGCTTAAAAAAAAAAAATTCTTTTCTTCTTAAGATTAGGGGTCAACCACTATGAGATGTGCAACCTCAGTAGTAATAAAAGGAAAGTGCATAAAAGCAACAAGATATCCTCTCTATTATATATGTTTTAACATTCATTCTTGGAGGAGGCGTGGTGAAACAGGTGCTGATGCTCTGCTAATGGGCATGCTAACGGGTCCGGGAGTGATCTAACAAAAATGCACCAAGACTCCTACAGATGTCACTGCCTTTATAGTCAGGAACCTGTCTTTCCTTAGTTTGTGTTAAGGAAATCAGAGTTAAAATATTTCTGCACAAAGAGGATTGATATTATGTATGGCAGCAACAAGTTGAAGATAAATCTTAAATACTGTTGAACATGAGATAGAATACCATGCAGTCAGTAAAATCATGTTTCTGAAGACTACTTAATAATTAGAAATATGTTAATGCAATTATGTTAAATGAAAAATTACCTATGACCATATATTAATATAATTTGATGGTATGTTACCAATTTGTGTTTATGTACATACAGAGAGAGAGATTGAAAGAAAGACTAGTAGGTAAAGTTTTAATGGTAGTTATGGCTGAGTAGTGGAACTGTGGAGGAATTTTTCTTCCATTATGTTTTTCTATAATTTTCCAATATTCTACAGTAAACATATAGTGCTTTTATAATAAGAAATAATATTTTAAAGTATCTTGGGACCATTAAGCATGACAGTATAAGAATGTCTCAACTCACGGAGGTGAGGCAAATGTCCAGACAAAATGGGACTATGGTAATGACACAAAAAGCTTTCAGGTGATAGAGAGGATGTAGTTACAATTTAAACAAAACACCTGCCTACTTAAAGGCCTTGTACTTCAGTAATGAATGATATGGTGAAAGAGTCACTCTAGTATACTTGAATCCAAACATTTTTTTAAAAAGTTGCATTAATAATAAAGCTGAGGCACTTTGACTTAAGAATAATTTATGACATATACATGCCACAAATTATGTCATGTATAATATACAACCACAGAGATGCTTACATACCTCAGAATATATGGGCCCCAAGAGTATAAACTCCATACCCTTAATTTTCAGTTCTTAGTAAATGTTCTGTGGTTACTAAAAGTGAAGGGGAAAGAATCAATGAACCAATAGTATCTAAGTAGCTTTTTATCTTAAAAGCAGCATGAAGATTTCAAGGAGTCTAAATTGAATGCTTTCAAAGATAAACAATATCAGTATTGTCTATGTTATTCAACTTTGTTAAAACCAATTAATTTTTTTCTGAAAGGAAACACTGTACCAACAACACTGGCGGATAACCATGAAACTTTCCTTATAACACCCTAAGAACCCTCGGGTGAGCTGCTCATGCTGGCTGCAAGCTCCAGAAACCACCACCACCACTCCCTTCCTTCACACAGAAAGCTCTTCCACTTAGCCTTGGTAAATTTCTGCACAGCTGCTCCCCTCCTCTGCCGACCGGAGCTTTATTTCCTCAGCAATGCCCACTCTCACCCGACCTGAGCAGTCACTGCTTGGCGCGCACAGCAACTTGACCGATGGGAAAGAACTATCAGCTGTGAACTGCAGCCCTGTAATTAACAGGCGTACAGATTTTAGGAATTCTTCATAACACAATAATCATGTGTTTCAGTTCCAAAGTTATCCCCGAGTTCAACATTAACCACTCTTTGTTCTGACCTTAGAGAACACGGTCATGTTTTGTCAAGCCCCAGGCTGAACTGCTCAGTTTCAGGTTGAGACTAAAATTTCTCCAGCCGTCCTCGCCAGCCCAGTACTTGTTCAGCCATTTCCCTTTCTCCAAGGCCCCTGCTCTCCATCTGTGCTCAACTCAGTTCATGTAGACAGGCCACAACCCTGAGGGGAGCCTTGGACAATTCATCCTTGCCTTGAATGACCCAACTTGAGGTAATTTGTCTATGGAGAAACTGAGGGCTACATCAGTACAGATTTTCTTCTTCAGTTATATCAACAACTCTCTCTTATTAACACTCATGGAAACTATCTTTCAGCTGATTTTTAAAAGTAAATTTACATACTCATTCACCTAATTAGTTTTATTTAAACGTTATACTTTAAATGAAAATTATAGACTTATAATTAGTAAGTTAAGACATTTATAATAGTTTTGACTATAGAAGATTAGTAGTCCTAAGAGTATTATGAGAATCACCTGTATCATAATTACACAAGGTGCCTACTAAAAAGACAGATTTCTGGGCACCACCCCACCTTAATGAATCAAAATCTCTGGGGACAAGGCCTAGGCATCTGTATTTTTGTCAGCATCCTAGATAACTTTGAAGAGTGAGATTTAATAGCTCCTGTTTTCTAGGCTACTTATGTTTCTTTACTTCTATGCTGGCAATTTCAGGGGCAGCTGGCACCTGGTAGCAGGTATCTTGGAGGAATCATGCAGGTGCAATGGTTCTGCTATCAGAGATAGGCCAAAGTTGAAATAATAATAGCTAACATTTATTAGGTACTCACTGTATGTTAGGCATCCTTCTAAGCACTTTACTTATATCAACTCATTTAATCCTCAGACAACCTTATCAAGTAGGCACTATTATCTCCATTTTACAGATAAGAGACTGATGCACAAGGAGGTAAATTTGCCCAAAATCACGTAGCTAGGAAGTGGCAGGACAAGATTCAAACCTAGGTGAGCTGGCAGAAGCCACACTCTTGACCAGGAATCTAGCCAATGAAATTTTTTCATAAATTGTTAGCTGTTAAATAAGGAAAAATGAAATGAGTAATTGCTGGATAATCATCAGCACGTTATCAGGCATATTATATAGCAAAAAATAAACATACGCCTAGCTATCTGCCACTAGTTTGATCATTACACATCACTATATAGTCGACACTTGATTTCTGTGTTACTCTCAGAAAAACCTTTTCCCCAGTTGATCTTCAGCCTCTCTGTAAAGTACCCTGCCGGATAGTAAAAGCTCAAATATTGTATCCTACCGATGTCTCCGTTAAATGGCTGTCGTGGCACTGGTGGCAAGGGGCAGGGGGAGTGGGGAGGTACACTCATGCCTAATATCTAATTCTTCTGGTTTTAGTTTGTTGTTTAAGACTGAGTGGCTTAAACAATAAAAGTTTCTTTTCTCACAGGTCTGGAGGCTGTGAGTCCAAGACCAAGCTGTTGGCAGATGTGGTTTCTCCTGAGGCTTTGCTCCTTGGCTTGCAGGTGGCCTCTTCTCACTGCGCCCTCACCTGGCCTTGCCTCTGTGGGCAGGAATTTCTGGTGTCTCTCCCTCCTCTTATAAGAACACCAGTCAGATTGGAGTAGGGCCCATCCGTATGACCTCACATAACTTTTAAAGGTCCTATCTCCAAATACAATCACATTCTAAGGTACTGAGGTTTAGAGCTTCAACATATGGACATTTGGGGAACACAGTTCAGCCCATAACACCTCTCCCGAAAGCGAGGCTTTGGTCATCTTAGCAAATGCAAACACAATCTATTCTTTTGTCATTTGTTTTCTGGCCAAACAGTAAAAATAATGGGATAGGGTTCTTTTCCCCATTTATGTGGTCAATAAGACAGAACTGTGGGACAATCTTTTCCACTAAGAGTTACTCACTCTAACAGCCAAATAATTAATGATGCAGTGAGCACAGACATAACCATAAGCTTACTTTTGTAACAACATATTTCAAGTCACATTTCAGCAAAACAGGCTTAAAGAAGTTTCATTCCTCACCATGTCAGAACAAATGTATGTCTGTACATTAACATAAAATTATGTCACCATGTCAGATAGAATTACGGTGTCTTTAGCTTTTGTGGGATTTTCTAGTTCGGTTGAAGAAATATTGAAAAAATGGAAGTCAGATGAAAAAAGGCCCTTAAAACGTTTTTGGAAACCCAAAGTGCTCTACAAAGATAAAACTCTCATTTCTAGCCATCCTATGGTCTCATCAGAAAATCAGATGTTTAAAAATCATGTCTATATAATTTACACCTATTTCAGATGTGTTAAACAATATAATATAAAAGACACAGGCTTTGGAATCCAATAGACCTGGCTCACAACCTAGCTCTGCCACTAACCAGCTGTGTGGCATTAGGTAATTCACCCAGCCTCTCTGAGCCTCTCTCCTCAGCCGTAACAGGAAGATAATACTTACCTTGCAGTGTGACATCATGAAGCTCAATGAGCTATTTCTGGAAAAGTACCCCACCCAGAGCTTTGCACGTAGTAGATAATAAATGACAGCTATGACTATTAAATACCACCTCACAGAAACCAGAGTCACATGTCCTTACTTGAGAAAGTAAGAGGTTGGCAAGTTTATATGGGTCACTGCAACCTTTTCTGAAAACTTACTAGTCCATTAAATCCAGAGCCTGGGAACTACTTGTAATTCTCGGAGTAACCCAGAATAAAGTTCCTTTATGTAGGCCAGATCTGATGGCTTCAGTTTCTGGGCATCTGGGTGGAAACTCTGGCTCTTAGAGTCTGTGAGACTACTCTGTAGCAGACCATCTATGAATGGCTTGGGACAGCCATTTTTCTGTCTGTATGAAAGAGGTATATTCTGTCAGGATGGTTTGTGAGGATTCTAGGGCCAAGGGTGCCTATACTTGTGTGAGGATCCTGGTTGTCCACAGTGACAGAAGTGTGACAACATAGAGAAGGGCCCTCAGCAAAACAGAACCGCTCTTGAAGGAATAGGCCAGCGAGTCAAAGCATTTGTTGACATGCCCTTCTTGTGGCAGTAAATCCGATACTTCTGCAGAGCCCAGCTTTTTGCCCATTGTACATGGACTCCTCACCCCCTCACCTGAATTCGGTCTTTCACTCATCCTCTGAGGAATGGCAATTTGAAGCTACTGTGTGGTGGCCCTGCCTGACAGCTATTGCTCCTGGGGGAAAAGGCCCGGCTTCCATGAAGTACCTGGGTATTTCAGAAGGCATTTGTTGTGACCTCTTTCAAGGAGGTACAGCTGTCGGAGCCTCCGGCACATGCTGAGGGGGCAGCCAAGTCTCTATTTGGCTTACACAGTTGTAGGGAAAACACAGACTTTCCACCTCTCCTTTGCCCCACACTTAAGGGCTGCCTTAGGGAGAAGTTTAAAGATAGGAGGCTGTCCTGGCAGAAGGGATGGGCAACAGAAGTGGGCTCACACGAAGTATGCAGGAGGGCTCAATTTCTTGTGCCACCTGCTAACAGTAGCCTCCCCTGATATCCCTATGAGATGCTTATCTGCCCACCTGATTTCCTAGGCCAGAGGGAAACTATACTGCAGGCATTACTAGGGATTTGCAATACTGCCTTTTAGCTCATTGGAAACTAAATTGTCTTTCCATTGTATAAGCTTTGTGTAACTTTCATATATTTGATTGTCAAACATTTCTCACAATCCATTAAGTATTACAGTTTGTGACTGCCTGTACTTTTTTGGTGTCATTTCACATAAATCAGTGTGATGTTCCTGTCATTACTTCATAGGCTCTGATTAAGTTTGGCCTTTGGTAGCTGATTTCCCACTTAGTTACTGGAGGCATCAACTCATTTACTCCCATGCTCTCGGAAGACCATAAATTTGCACATACTGCTCCCTCCCTGTTGCAAGGCCTTTCTGCCTGCTTTCTCTACCTTGTGCCCACCCACCCTCTCAGAATCAGTTCAAGAGCAGGAAACTTGAATAGGCACTTCATGAAAGAGGATATCCAAATAGCCAATAAATACATGGAATGATAGTCTACTTTATTAGTAATCAGGAAGATGCAACTTAAAATCTCAACAGGATACCACTGCATATCCAGTGGAATAACCAAAATAAAAACACTGAAAGTTTTAAGTTTTAGTGAGGATACAGAACAAGAGAAACTCTCATACCCTGCTGGCATGAATGAAACTGGTACAATCATGTTGGAAAACTATTTGTTTTCCATACCTTAGTGTATACCTCAGAGGTATTCAATAAATGTTGGCTGATGAATTTCCTCTTAGCTTTGTCAATACAGAATTCATCCTTGTCATACTGTTTATTTGGGTTTTATAAGAATTACCCAGGTGCCGTTAGGCACATGGGCCCATATTTATTTATATAAAAGTCTCCATCTATTCTGTATTCATTTACAAAAACAAACCAAAGCTGTATCTGAATGACTGA
This sequence comes from Lepilemur ruficaudatus, assembly GCA_963574885.1. Taxonomy (NCBI): domain Eukaryota; kingdom Metazoa; phylum Chordata; class Mammalia; order Primates; family Lepilemuridae; genus Lepilemur; species Lepilemur ruficaudatus. Next base: position 4,504 of record CAUYRT010025711.1, on the reverse strand, counting down.
CAACTGAACCACATTTTTTGAGCACCAAATCAGAATACTCTCTCATCTAGAGGTGATTTATCCTTGACAAGATTAATTTTGTTGATTAAATTGACCAAAATAGCAAGTTTAATTTGGTTTTGTGAGAAAAGACATTAAATGTGGGATAGGTACACTCATCTATTTAACCCTAACATTTCTCCCTCTATCCTTCCTAACCTTCAAACACAGCATTCTAAACTGGTCAGTCTACCCTAGCTCTACCGAGGCTACTAATGGACCACATTAGCCTATGTTTTTGCTCACTTATGCTGCTCAAAGCAATAGGCTGCAAAGATATCCCTTGTTCTCAAATGTTGTTCTGCTAGCTTGTAAATGGGAGCTTGTGCTAAAGCAGTGTTTTCCAAATAGTAAAATTAAGAATTAATTGGGACACCTACTAAAAATACAGATTTTCGGACTTTTCCCCTGGAGATACTGATTCAGTAGATCTGGGCAGAGAAAAGGGACTGCCGCTCAACTAATTTTTATGCAGCAATTTAAGGAAACACCAGGTGCAACAGTAAGCTCTGCCCTCACTGGTACTTAGGAGCAGAACAGGGAATCCCATGGCTGTAACTGAGAATCCTTGTTTGGCTACGGGTCAATTTATATTGTCTTTTTGTAAAAAAAAATTAAATACTAGGAAAAAACCACAAGTTGATGGGCATAGAAAGTATTCCATGTTAGCATTTGAAAGACTTCCCAGAGCTCATTTGAAAATTATGAAAAAGTATTCCATTTTTTTAGAAACACTTTAAAATGTGATAGTGACCCTATTTTGCTCTTTTCCATAGGAGTATTTTTACTAAATAAAAACTTCGTTCATTAGATATTTTTAGAACAACTGTGGTGTCACAAATGAAACCTAAAATCAGATAGAACATTTAAAAAAGCAGATTCAGCATGACTACCTTAACTATATACAAATTTAATGCATAATTCAAGGCAGGAAAAAAGAGAGACAAGATGTATGGCTTGTAGGAAGAATCTTTTCCAGAAGAATATTATTTATAGTTTTGATAACTGTTAATCAGAATCTAGAGTCTTATTAATCTTCAAATCTATTTTGAATGTTTCCTTTTAAATGTAACATTTTTCAGTCATTAAAGATTCTTAGGTCAATTTATCTTTCCTTCTGAATTCCTGCAACACGTACTGGCGGCATTAATTTATTTAATACTTACCTTTTTTTGTCTATATGGGCCTGGAGGGTGTGGTAGAAAGAGACTTTGTTTTAGTTACAGGAAAGCTGGTTTTAAGGCTCTGCGTAGCCAACCAGGTGTACAACACCTGGCTACATGACCTAAGCTCTAAGGGGCTTGTTTTTCTTATTTGGGTAAACATAAATAAGGAAAAGAAAAAAGGGCAGAGAGATTGGATGGGATGATTTCTATGGCCCATTCCAGTTCAAAACTTCTCTGTTTTGTTTTGTTTTTTTAAAATCTACTTTTTATAGAAAAGAGGTTGGGGAATATTATTCAACCTGGGAAGAAAATCATGATACATGCTATAATATGGATGAACCTTGAAGACATTCTGCTAAGTGAAACAAGCCAGACTGAAAGGACAAATATTGTATGAGTTCACTCATATGAGGTACCCAGAAGAGTCAATCATAGAGACAGAAAGTAGAACAGTGGTTACCAGGGCTGCAAGGAGAAAGTAATGTGGACTTGCTGTTTAATGGGTACAGAGTTTTAGTTTGGGATGATGGATAGTGTTGATGGTTGCACAACAATGTGAATGTACTTAATGTCATTGTATTAGACATTTGAAAATGGTTAAAATGGTAAATTTGATGTTATATATCTTTTATCATAACATTTTTAAAGTTAAAGGGGAAAAATTAAAAGTTCAAAGAAATGCAAATTTCAACATTTTTTTATATTTATCAACTACCTATTAAGGACATAAAAAAATTTGTTGATTGATTTTCTTTTAAAAAAAGGAGGTTGGGATAAGAGCATGAAAATTAGGTTTAAAGAAGGGCACTAGGCTATTTGTCTGGAAGGTGATTTTGCACAGCAATCACACTAGTTTTTAATACAGTTGACCCTTGAACAACATGGGGTTGAACTTCATAGGTCCACTATATGTGGATTCTTTCCAACAAAACACAGATGGAAAATACTGCATTTGCATAAGAAAATACTGCATTTGCGTGATGCAAAACCTGTACATAGAGAGGGCCAACTTTTCCTATTACATGGTTTCTGCAAGGCTGATCCCGGGACTTGTATACCTGCAAATTTGGGTATACACAGGCAGTCCTAGAACCAATCTCCTGCATATATCCAGGACGGCTGTACTTAGATCCTATGTTTACATACAGATGCTCCTTGACTTAAGATGGAGTTACGTCCTGACAAACTCATTATAAGTTGAAAATATTCTAAATCAAAAATGTATTTAATACACCTAACCTACCGAACATCATAGCTTAACCTACCCTAGTCTACTTTAAACATGCTCAGAACACTTACATTAGCCTAGAGTTGGGCAAAATCATCTAACACAAAGGCTATTTTATAATAAAGTGTTGAATATCTCACGTAATTTATTGAACACTACAGTGAAAGTGAAATAGAATGGTTGTATGGGGACTGGAAGTACAGTTTCTACTGAATTATCACTTTCTTGCCACCATAAAGTCAAAAAATCCTAAGTGGAACCACAGTAAATTGAGGACTGTGTGCACAGTGGTTTGGGTGTAGGTGAAGGGGTTAATGGATATCATGAAGAGGGCCTAAAGCTCCCCACCTGAGTCACTCCTTGGCACACTGTGGTTCTCTCTCCAAGGCTGTAAATATCTTAAGAGCAGACTACACATTCCATCTCCCCATGACATACAGTGGGAGTTCTGTAAGTTGACTGATTTTCATTCCATTAGAGATAAACATGTTTAAAAGGATTTTCCTGCAACAGAGTTAATCTGTAAGAAATTATTCATTATGCAAATTTTAGGATTATAACTATTAGAAAACAATACAAAGGAGTCCTTCACAGAACTTTCTGGAAGATGGTTATTATTATTTATATTTGTAATGATAAATAAATTACTTGATCTAAAATACATTTCCTGGATGTTATACTATGAAAGCAGAGGTCATAGATCATGTTATATACCATTTTGGCAGACCGGGTTTAGCAACATATCTGCGTTCTGCATTACTGCATTCCAGTAATACTTACTTTCCCACTTTGTAGAAGCAAATGTTTATTTTTAACAGATATTTACAGAATGTTAAATAAGGCAATATAGAATACTGAATGCAACATTTGCCTTTAAAGGAACATGAACTGATACAAGAATATTTATAGTACTTTTTACTTAAAGTTCAAATATTTATAGTACCTTTTACTAAAAAGATATAAATGGCTCATCAAAGCCACACCAATATATAAAAATACTAAATGCACTTGCATTCTTGTGGATCCTACAACCACAGATAAATGCCTAAGCTGGTTAATATTTATCTTCTTGATCGGATTCTTTATTTTTATTTCCTCCATTCTTTGCTATTTATGAGGCTTATAATCAGCCATATTTGAAAAACAGACCTTGCATTTTTCCCAGATCAAACTGAGATTAAATGTGATTCTTGCAAATTTCCAGAATTAAGTACAGATGTTTTCTAGAACTTGGAAGATCAAATCCTCATTTAAAAAGCTGCAGATAATAAAAAAATATGGCATCACTTTCAGTTATGTTTTCCGTAAGCAATATTAAAAGAACAATTTTCTTTGGCCATTTGACTTTAACTCCTTTGACATTAATTACCACTCTCATTTGCATTCAGGGAAACCTACCATTGTCACGCTATAGAGAAAAGCACAAAGTTAAATATTTATTGGTAAAGTTAGCAAAAATTTAAATTAACCTAAACTAAATTAATTAAGGAGATTTTAAATATTTTGTTGGTGAAAAATAAAAACAAGTGAGCAAATAACTTCCTATCCCCCAAAAAAGGAGAAAGAAGGAAAAGGAATGTAAAGAGAAAGAAAGAAAAGGAAAATTGATACTTTCTATTGTGGTAATTAATCACGAATTTTCTATAGATGTTTAATACATTATTTAGTTAATTTGTTTTACTATTAGGTCATTAAGTATGAAATGTCCGGTTTCCTTGCGTACTAATTTTGACAGTTAATATCTGACATTTTTCCTTTGACACTTGTTTTATATTTATGGTGAATGTACATTTTCATTCTTTCAAACGCGCACTTTTTGATTTGTGATTATCTTTCAAATTTTTTTAAAGCAATTTTCGTGAAACCATGGATAAGTCAAAAATTGGTGTGTTGTTTTTTAAAATGAGTTCCTTCGTGCAACCAACGCTGTGCAGATAGCTTGAAATATCAGTGAAGTGTTTGGGAAGGATGTGGCTAATGAACGCATAGTACATTGATGGTTCCAGAAGTTCTGTTTTGGAGATTTTAATCTTGAAAATCAGGCACATGGGCAACCTGAACCAAAGTGGAT
>CAUYRT010025708.1:0-10779 GCA_963574885.1 Lepilemur ruficaudatus | reverse complement strand
AAAAGCTGTAACCTCATGCTCAATAAACGAGACTTGATCAGAATACTGTCTTGTCTCCATCTCTCGCGTCTCTTGTCCTATCTAGCTCCCACTCCCTCCTCCAGGTTCTGCGAGTAACGTACCCGCGGGTCGGGACACTGTGGAGCCGTTAATCTGATGTGTCTGCCTCCCGCGCTAATATGTGAACGCCTTGTGCTATGGCTTGAATGTCTGTCCCCTCTGAAACTCCGGGTGAAATTTAATCCCCATGTAACAGTATTAAGATGTGGGCTCTTTAAGAGGTCATTGATCCATTCATGGATTAATGGGTTACTGGCTTAATGGATTAGCCAGTTATCATGACAGCCAGAACAAGTCTGCTATAAAAGCCTGTTTGGGGGGTTCTCTCTCTCTCTCGTGGCCCTCCCACCCTGTGATGCCTTCCACCATGTTACGATGTAGCACGAGGCCCCCTCACCAGAAGCCAAGTAGATGTAGCCACTCAATCTTGGCCTTTCCAGACTGCAGAACTGTGAGGCTGGAAATAAACCTCCTTTCTTTATAAATCACCCAGTTTCAGGTATTCTGTTGTAGCAAGAGGAAACAGACTAGGACACCTTCAGAGCAAGGCTGTGTCTTAGCGATGTACCCCCAGCTCCCAGCCTTGTACTGAACAAAGCGCAGGCCCTAGGCAGGTAGGTAGTGATTGTTTGCTGTGAATAGGTATAGGTGTCACTTTCTCCACTTACAGGAAAGGAATGAGGCAGAAGTAAAGTGACTTTTCCTAAGGTCACATAGCAGGGACAACCGTAGAGCTGGGTTCCTAACCCAAGTCCAGTGCTTATTCCTAGACACTGTGCTGCTGGCAGAAAAGAATGTGTTGTCAGGCCCATGAAATTTGGGTTTTGGCTATGATAACAGCAAGGACTAATCCTGAAGTTTCTGGGCCAAACCAACCCAAATGACACCCGTGAGACTGCAATAACAATGAAAATGGCAAACATTTATTCAGTGCTCACTATGTACCTGGCATAGTCTTAGGCACCTTATATAAATAAATTCATTTATAGACATCACAGCAACTCCAGGAGGTAGGCACAATGCTTATCCCCATTTTATAGATGAGGAAACTGAGGCCCAGATTGTACCACTAGAAAGTAGCACAGCTGTGTTTAAACCCAAGTTATCTGACGTCTTATCCCAACTTTACCTGAATTGGGAAAAGTTTCGAGTGTTGCAAGGAAAGATTACAGAGAGATGCGTTGGTAATGACGCTATCATTTACGATCGGTCTAGGTTTGGACAAATTGTTGGCCCTGCTGAGCTTCCATTTCCACATTTGTAAAAGGAAGATCCTCCTTTTCCTCCCAATCTCTCAATCGTGATCCTCACAGTAACCCTGTGAGCACCCACTTGGCACATAGAGCCCTCAGCAAACAAGTGTCAATGACGAATGAACAATGAGTATTTTTAAAACACCCCATAAGATGGACTGCCAGGAGTTATCCTTTTTGGGGTGGTTTTAAGGTATGTCCACACATCCTTCAACTCTCCTTTCTAAGATGGAGCCTTCTGTCCTTCCCCTTGAGTGTGGGCAGTGCTCAGTGATTCACTTCTGACAGAGAGAACATGGTGCCAGTGATAGTGTGAAACTTCTGAAACTGAGAGCTTCACCTTCGGAGATGGGGTCATGGAAAGCACTGCAGCCTCTTTGCTCTCTTTTTTGGACCATTCACTCTGGAGGATGTCAGCAGCTATGCTTGAGGACGCTCAAGCCGCGCTGGGGAGAGGCCCACGGGGGAGGAAGGGAGGCCTCCTGCCAGCACTCTTGTGGGTGAGCCAACTTGGACGCAAACCCTTTGGCCCCAGTCAAGCCTTCAGATGGCTGTGGCCCAGGCCAACATCTCGACTGCAGCCTCATGGAAGACTGAGCCAGAGCCACCCAGCTAAGCTACTCCCAGAAGCTGTGTGCGATAATAGATATTTGTCGCTTTAAGTCATTTGGGGGTATTTGTTACGCAGCTATGGATAATACGCCTCCCTTTTGGGACTTCCATTTGTTCCTCTGTGGAATGGGGCGAGTCATCCCCATCTTGTCTAACCTAAGGGAACTAAATGCTAATATGTCCTGAGGACAGTGTCTTCATCTGGCAAATGGGGCTACTCACCTTGGCGGTCCTGGGAGTAGGTGTGGGGGCCTCTGATTGGACATTGTGCTCCTTGTAGATCATGTTTAAGACCTTGGCCTCTAAAGGTGTGAAGCTGGGCTTGTTCTCCAGCCACCTCTTTACGTCGCCAAAGGACTCCAGATCCTTCCGTAGCTTTGCCCTCTTGCTCAGCCAGGTCTTACTATCCTCTGGCTGTTCTTGGGTATCTCCAGTTTCCAGGGCTTTGAAGCTGGGGATGGGCTGTAGGGGAGCCTGGGGATGGGGTGTGGGACTGATGGGCGTCTGACCCTCCCTGGGAGGTGCAATGATGATCCGCCGGCGGCTTTGAGGCAGGTGGAAGTCGTCCTGCTTGAACTGCTTGAAGCAGTGGGCAATGACCACTTCAGGATTAAAGACAGGGACAGGGACGTTGCTGGCGTTTTCATCATCGACTGAAGTCTCAGACTGGCAGAGCCCTTTGGGGAAGAGGGTTAAAAGGTGAGTTTCTTTCCGGAAGAGGACTAAAAGGAGACAGGAAGGAAAAATGTTTCAGCACCAGGCCGGGCATCCCTGGGTCCCAGGCCTCGCTTTCTCATTGACTTGCTATAATGATGAGAATAATTTCATCTAATGCCACCGGGCACTCCCGATAGCAGGCACTAAGCTAATGGCTTTATATGCTTTTTCTTACTTAATCTTCCCCATCCCCAGCTCCCAACACTTCTACTGGCAATCAGAACGAACTTTTTAAAACACCAGTCTGATCTTGTCTGATCTTCTGAGGCAGCACAGCATGTCAAGAGCAGAGGCTTTGGAGCCAGAATGCTCAGGTTTGAGCCCTGGTCCTGCCATCTGCTGGCTGTGTGATCTTGGGCCAGCCACTTAACTTCTCTGTGTCTCAAGTTCTCATCTGTAAAATGGTGATAATGATGGTGCCTACTTTATTGGGTGGTGGAGATGTTTGGAATCGCCAATTCATTAGAATAGCTTTGTGCCTAATAAATGTGCCATAATTTTCAATTTTCATATACTCACCCTTTGGCCATTTTGAAATCCTTGCATGACTTTCCATGGTCCTCAAAATAAAGTCCCGTGCCCCTCCTCTGCCCACCTGTCTGGCCTTATCACTTGCCTCTCTTTCCCTACTGTGTCCCAGATGCCTTGAGCTTCTGTCTGTTCCCTCTGTGATCCAAGCCCTAACCTGCTTAAGGGTCTGGCACATTCTGCTCCCTCCTCTAGGAAGCTTCCCTCCCCCATCCGTACCCTGCTCACTCCTCCTCATCCGCCAGGCTCCAGTCTCAAGTATACCCTCATCTTGCCTCTCCACATCACAGCCTGTCTCCCTCCTCCCACTTATCACAGCTAGGCAAATCAAGGGCTGACAACTGGTGGTCCTCACACCAAATGAAGCTCGAGGTCCTGTTTTGTTTGATATATTGCTTAAACTGTTTCAACTTGAGTTACTTTAGGCTGTGGCATGCTCTCTCCAGCTTTCCACAGGCTCCACCATTCCCTATTGTGTCCCACGCAGCTCAGTTCATTTACAAAGCTCCTGGTTCAGGCAGATGTTTGCATTTGAGATCCCCTCATGCAAGTACTTGGTTGATGTTTACCTTTTCTGATAGACTATCAGTTCCATGAAGACTGCGACCTTGTCTCTCTTGGTCCCTGCTGGAGCTCTGGCACCTCCCTAGTGCCTGCACATCATGGGAACTCAGTAAATATTTTGTGACTAAACGAATGACAAATGGACAGGCCTCTGAGGTTGGTGCTATGATTATGCCCATTTTACAGATAAGGACACTGAGGCCCAGAGAGGCCCAAGGTCACACAGCTGATTAGTAGCAGAGTTTCCTGGCCCCAGAGCTCAGCTCTTAGCTGTTAACTTGATATTATTCCAGACTGTCACCCAATCCTGCTGAGTCTCAAGCCTTTTATTTCTAAAATGATACAAACTCTGTTCCATCTATCTGCTCCCCAAGTTGCTATGAAGATCAGATGCGACAACAGATATGAAAGTGTTCTAAAAATCAGCAGGGATATAATATCATTATTGGAAATATTGTCATTATCATTTTCCTTCTAAAACCCAAACTCCTCCGCTTAAATCCCATCCATGGCTCCCAGCAGCCTTAACCTGCTCCCCATCCTCCCGCCCCAGCCAGCTTCTCTAATTTCTCTGACTTCCTCTCTTGCTCCTTCTGCCTCACCCTGTATTTGTGCCCACACTGAGCTGCCCATGGTTCCGGCCTGCCCCACCCCAGCACACAGCCACGCCAGGCCGCTTCCTCCCTCTGACGTGTCCTTCTCTCTCCCGCTTCACTTGATTATCCCCAACTCATCCTTTGAGACTCAGCTCAGGCATCACTGGAGCCTTCCCAACCCCTCTCTCGTGCACCCTTCCGGGTCTCCAGAGCCCCCTTACTCAGCCCTATAGCAGCATTTGCCATATTTTTCTGAAATGAAGACGCTTTCTGCATCTTTCTTTCCCAACAGCCCGTGAGTTTCCCAGTAGCAGGGACTGTGTCTTAGTTCCTGTGTCCCTGGTGCCCAGCCTGTCATAAAGTGAACATTCAGTACATTTGTGAAGTCTCTTTACAATGCCCATGTGTTCCTTTCATAGTCAGCAAATAACAAAAATGTACATCAGTAGGGACAGAAGTGAGCACGTCTAAACTCATGTGTCATTTCCTGGACCACAAGAAAGTCCATACCCATCAGGGGATGCCTGAGCATTTAGTCATTCATCAAACCAGTATTCACTGAGAATCACCCAGGGCCTGGTGCTGTGCCGGTGCAGATTTAAATAGCAGTGGGCAGCCGACCACAGCGCGCCAGACGGAACAAGGCAGGGCAGCCAGAGGGTAACAAGGTGCTCTCAGTCGGGGGAGAAACTTGCCGGACCTTGGGGGTCAACAAGGAAGAGGTGTCATTGAGGTGGACCTTCAAGAACGGTTGGCTGTTCAAGGGGACTAGTTGGGGTGGGATTTTGGGGTGGGCACTGGAAGCATATTGTATGTAAACGAGGAGGTTAGTGGAAGATGAGGTTGGAGTCATCTTAAATGCCAAGCTAAGGGATTTCAACTTTACCCTGCAGACCCCGGGAACACATTCAAAATCCGCCCCTCACTGGCCTTGCTACTCCCGCCTGTGTCCTCCCTAGACTCCCAATCCACCTTCTGCCCTCAGCCAGAAGAGTCTTTCAAAAACGTAAAATCAGATCCTGTCACTCCCCCATTTGAAGTCCTTCCATGGCCTCCTAGGACATGGAGGCCCTGCTCCCTTCTCACCCCTCATCTCCTCCCACCCCGCCCGCCTCTCGCCCACTTGGCCGGGCTGCACTGGCCTGCCTTCTGCTTGTCAGAGGCTCAGGCTCCGCCCTGGCTCTCAGGTTTTCTGGTTTTCACATCTCCTGTGCCCTCCGAAGAGCATGGTGTTCCCCAGGCTTCCCCGCCAGCGGAGTCCTTCTTATCACATAGTCCCCAACCTACAGCCCCCCAACCACCCTCTTCAGGGGTGCCCCCCGCACCCTCCTTGTGGAGTGCCATTCTAGTGCTCTTGGGGGTCCTGTGTCCATTGACAGAAAGTGCGAGGGCTCTTAGAATAAAAGAGGCTGTCTGTCGTGTAGTTACGGGTAGAGATTGTGTGAAAACGTTTCTGTGGAGTTGGTGACGAAAGCTCTCAAGAGCTAACTAGTTCAGTCCCTGCCCAGGTCAAGGACTCTTTCCTCAATGCCACTGGCAGACTTTGCTCATGTTTATCGTGAACTAAAATAAAATCTTAAGGCTACCCCCACCAGCTGACTGACTGGACCCCCTCTTGGTCAAAGGACTTGGCCAAAGGATAAGACGTGCCTTATCATGCCCCTCTCCCTTCTTGGGGACATCCTTTGTAACCCATTAGCAGTGGCTTGTCTCGGATAAACTGCTCCTTATGTGAAAACATTCCAAGCCTTTAGACAAAGCCTCATATCTTTAACCAATTACAAGTCAAAGAATCTTTAAACTGACCTATAACTTGTAAGGCCCCCCACCCCCCTCTATGAGATGTTCTACTTTTTCAGGCCAAACCAATGTATGCCTTCCATGTATTGATTTATGACTTTACCCATAACCTGTCTCCCTGAAATGTATAAAACTAAACTGTAACCCAACCACGGCGAGTCCACTTGCTCAAGGCTTCTTGGGCCTGGCTCCAGGTCATGATCCTCAAATCTGGCTCAGAATAAGTCTCTTTAAAATTATTTTACAGAGTTTGGCTTTTTTCTGTTGACATTATAAACCAAGGTTAAAATGGAGCTGTTTAACATTATGGACACCTAACTCTGACTGCTAGAAAATACTTATATTGACCCAGAATTTGCTTCCCTGGAATTTCTACCTTCTGGCCCCAGTCCTCTCCACTGATGCCCAGAAAACACACTTGTTTCCTCTTTTCTGGGATAGCCTGCCAGTGTCAGGAGATAATTCCATTCTTTCTTGATATTCTCCCCTCTCTTGGCTCCTGATTCAAATCTTTTCCTAAGTCCCATCTTACCTCTCTGGCTGCTGTTCTTGGGCCTTTCTTTTACTGCTCACCCCTTAAATGTTGGTGCTTTCTGGGCTAACACCCAGCTCTCTTCTTTTTCCAAATAATCTGCTCCACTCTCATGTTTCTATGACCCTCTAATCTTGAGGACACTGACACCCAGACTAATACTTATGACTTGGAATCAGCACTGATTTTTTTTTTTTTTTTTTTTTTTTGCGACAGAGTCTCTCTCTGTTGCCCTGGCTAGAGTGCCATGGCATCAGCCTAGCTGACAACCTCAAACTCCTGGGTTCAAGCAATCCTTCTGCCTCAGCCTCCCGAGTAGCTGGGACTACAGGCATGCGCCACCATGCCCAGCTCATTTTTTTCTATATATATCTTAAGTTGGCCAATTAATTTCTTTCTGTTTTTTAGTAAAGACAGGGGTCTTGCTCTTGCTCAGGCTGGTCTCGAACTCCTGGCCTCAAGCGATCCTCCCGCCTCGGGCCTTCCAGAGTGCTAGGATTATAGGCGTGAGCCACCGCGCCTGGCCTCAGCTCCAATTTTATATATCCAGTTGCTCCTAAAACATCTCCACTTGAATGGCTTACAAAGATCTTGAACTCAACCAAGACTGGATTTGTCTTCACGCCCCTGCCACCATCCACTTGGGTCCTTCAGGCACGTCCTCAATCTCTGTGAAATGGATCTCCATCCACCAGGTCCCCTAGCTACCAACCTGAGCATCATCTTTGATTGCTCCTTCCATGTTCATTGACTAATCAGCCCTGTAGTCCTTGTAGTGCCTGCTAGCCTGGCCCCTCCCTCACCTCCTAGCAGGTTTGGTCTGTGCATTTGACCAGAGGCTCAACCGTGTGCCTGGGGAAGGTTGCCAGGCGCTCCAGCTTGCCCTGTTTCTCCACTGGATATTCATGTGTTCAGCACTGGAGAAGAGGCATGGAGAAGACCTTCAGTCTTCCAGCTTGACAGCCCAGGTCTCTTCTCACACGCAACATTCCGAGTCTGCCAGTTCAGTCTCCGCCTTTGCTGACTGCTCCCAATCCTGTCACTGCCAGTGGTTTCTCCATCTCCCTGGCTTACAAGATCTCTCATCATCCTATCCCTTCTGACCTCACTCACCGCACTTCCAGAGACACTCAAACTATCAGCAATTTCCTGAAGACACCAGGCCTTTGTGCCCTGTGCATGCTGTTTCCTCGCCTGAAATGCTTTTCCTTTTCCTTTTGGCTTGGAGAACTCTTTAACCTTTAAGCCACAGTGTAAAGATCTTTCCCAGGATTCTTTTCAGGAAACACTATTCCTCTCTGTCCATACACTCAGTGCGCCTCTTACTCCTGGGCATCACCCCTGCACCCAGCACTCACCCCTTTTTATTCTGTAATTATTCATTATCTCTGTCCTTCACCTTTGAAACTTCAGTGCTTCGCCAAGAACTTGTTTCCCCCACTTTCTTGGCAAAACTTTGACGACCAAAGTCTTCCCCGTGTCTCTTCTCCAGTGCTGAATACATTAATGTCCCTCAGAGAAACAGAGGGAGCTGGCGGGCCCCAGGCATAGGGGTCAGGCCTCTGGTTCCAAGCCAAGGCAACATGGCTCGCTTCTCCAACTAGGCCCGGGTGGAAATCTCAGAAATGTACATGCCCCTGACTCCCTGGCAACCTCTCACCCGGAGTGGGGACGGCACAATGAGCTCTCCCGCCCGGTTCTGGCCCTCACCCCACCTTCGCGCGTCCAGGGCACTGAGGGCTTCCTGCAGACGGCATGCTTCCGGGCCTTACCGAGCAGCAAGAACAGGCTCTTGAACGCCTCACAGGAATCGTCCATGATCGCGCTGCTGGCAGATCATGAAGTGTTAGAGGTGCTACGGGCCGTGTGCGAACGTGTCTGCGTCTATGTGTGCTTGCTTGCCGCGGGCGCGGGATTCCAGAAAAGCAGTAACTCCAAGTCTTGCTACACGCTCTAAACTTGCAGAGCGCAGAAGCGGCCTGTTTCCATGACTACAGGCGCCCCGCGCTGATTGGCTGAGCCCGGCTACGTGCCGAGAGGCCGCCCAGCGCCTGCTGGTCCCACCTCCTTTCGCCCCAAACTGGGAGGGGCCGCGAGCAAATCTGAGCCGTACCCAGTTCTGGGCTTGGTGAAAGACGGGATTTCTTCCTTTGGCCCAGTGGCCCCGGGATCTGGTGTAATAAATCTTCGTTTTCCCCGTAAACTGTAGGATCTTTGGCAGGTCTCATCTTAAGGCCTCAGATTTTTCATCCAAAGAACAGAACTTGCCTCCTCCACGGGGTTTTAAGAACCCAAGTGAGTTGGAACCAAACAGAAGCAGGGTATTTGATATATTTGTCCCCTTAGAGAGGCGCCCATGGCTTAGACTTACAGAACCTGAGTCCCTGAACAAGGCATCAACTGATAAAATGTGGTGTATCCATACAATGGTCATAAGAAGGAATGAAGTACTGACACATGCTATAACATGGATGAACCTTCAAAACAGTATGCTAAATGAAAGAAGCCAGACACAAAAGGCCACATGCTATATGATTCCATTCACATTAAATATCCAGAATAGACAAATCTACATAGAAAGTAGATCACTGGTTGCCAGGGGATGGACAGAGGGAAGAATTGGAAATGATTGCTAACAGGCACAGGGTGTCTTTTTGGGGTGATGGAAATGTTCTGGAATCAGATAGTGATGATGTGCACAACACTATAAAAGTACTAAAAACCACTGAATTGTACTCTTTAAAATGGTTAAATGGTGAGTTTCATCTCAATTTAAAAAGTTAAAAAAAACCCCACTTGAGTGCTTACTCTGTGCTAGGCACTGTCTTTACTGAGATGCATTACCTTTGTGACCCTCTCAACATGAGGCAGTCATTTAGATGCCACATTAACATAGCACTCTTGCAAGCCAGGCACCATTTAAACACTTACATGTCTGAACTTCATAATCACAATAACCACATGAGATAGTACCATGATCTCATTTCAAAGAGATGAGGCCAGGTGCAGTGGCTAATCCCTGTAATCCTAGCACTTTGGGAGGCCAAGGTGGGAGGATCGCTTGAGGCCAGGAGTTTGAGACCAGCCTGGGCAATATAGCAAGACCTTGTCGCTACAAACAATAAAAAAAATTAGCCAGGCATGGTGGCATGCACCTGTGGTTTCAGTTACTAGGGAGGCTGAGGCAAGAGGATCACTTGAGCTTGGGAGTTTGAAGCTGCAGTGAGCTCTGGTCGTGCCACTGTACCCTAGCCTGGGCAACAGAGCAAGACCCTGTCTCAAAAAAAAAAAAAAAAGAAATAGGTAGTACTCAGGCAACTTCATCTGCAAGAAAAGGAAGAGCCAGGTCTAGAACTAGGAAGGAGCTGTGGCCTGAGCCCCCTACCACAGAGCTCACTTCCTGCGTCCACACAGGCCCACACTCTTGATGGATGGAGATGTGCGGGGAGGGGATCTGACAACCAGCCCTGTCACGAAGCTGTAGCTGATGCCCCGAGCTTGCCCTACCCTCCAACCCCAGCTGTGGCCCAGGGTTTCACAGGCCTCTCTTGCCTTTCACTGCCATGTTTGGGTGTCTTACCCCTATACTTTACCCCTTTTGTTCCCTTCCATTATTGTGTGTGCCTCTCTCTCCCCGTGAGGGTCTCTACTGAGCCTTTTGTCTTTGTGTCCCTCCCTAGCTCAGGGCTTTGCACTTTGGGAATGCTACTTTGATGTTTGTTAAATGACTGTGATGGGATGCAGATGTTTGCCTTGGAGAGGGGAAGGTGTGGCCAGTATAACTGTTCTCTGGTCAAAATCCAACTAAATCCAACTAAAAACTGACACTTGCTCACTAAAGTGGAAACAGCCAACTAACCCTGCATCACATCACAGCCTGATTCTGGCTACACACCAGCCTATAACAAAGGCAGTTGCCCAAACAATTGATTTGTTTTCACTTATTCAATTTAATTTTCAAGTTATACCTTTTTTTTTTTTTTTTTTTTTTTGAGACAGAGTCTCACTGTGTTGCCCTGGCTAGAGTGCCATGGTGTCAGCCCAGCTCACAGCAACCTCAAACTCCTGGGCTCAAGCGATCCTCCTGCCTCAGCCTCCCGAGTAGCTGGGACTACAG